>JBBPBX010038295.1:3808-30478 GCA_038048925.1 Garcialebias charrua
ATGGTCTTCTGTATTGTTGCTAAAAGCAGGAACAATCCCGGTAAGAATAGACCTTTTACCAGTTGACGTCATCACGCAAAGCTCGCCTGAAACGAGCGTTCTGATTGGACGGCAAAAAGCCGAAACCGGATGCCGGGGGGGTTGGAAGGAGTCCAGTAGCTTTACTGATGGCGAGTTGTAATTTAGAAGCTTGGTTTCTTAAAATAGTGGACAACCACTGGTCAAAATTCCTGAACATCATGCCGCGGATACGAGAGGAGGTGATTGTGTGCGCTGATGGAAAATGGGGAAATCCTTCAGGCTTTTTGCGAACGTCCAGCAGGGTGAGTCGTTGTCAACAACCTGTATATCCAAGCGTCAGAAATAAATGTTTTAAATTTCTCACACCAATACTTCTGATATTTAGACTGATTTGGTTATTGTTACAGGTTTAACATCTTCTGTTAGCTGCTATAACTAGCGCCATGTCTTCATAAGAGCTGTCAGTATTAGCACAGTATGTAAACAAAAACATGACGTTTGAGTCAGTCACACAAATGTTCACAGCGTCCTTATTTCTTATTTGATTTCTGTAAACTATGTCTTAAATACAACCTGAGACAATTGGTGATGTTGTGATGTGAAAAATAATAACTATCCCAAGAGATACATTTATTAGCTTTCATGGGAAAATTTAATTATCTTTGAGAACGTATTTACTTTTGCACTTTTGACACGCTGTTTATACAGTGTAGTAATATAGGAAGGGGTCAGTTTACTGACTTACCTATATTTTAGATGTATAAATTGGCAGGGTTTAGACTGACACAAAAATACATCATTAATTAAAACGGGTTCTCTCTTTTTCAGCTTAATACCAATAATTCTATACCTTGACCAGATGTAATTCACAGGAAACGTTAAACTTATGTTGGCACAGCAGGACTGGACCATTTATTTAACATAATTGTAAATTACATCACACATTTGTACATGATTGGTTGATTATTTTTCCTATAATTAACTTCAGCACAGATGAAATATAGGAACAACAGAACAGTGAAGGATGATATTTTACTCATTTCTGTAGGTACATTAACTTAGTTTCTGGCTTAGGAAGATAAAGGTTTAGGAGGAGAAAATGGAGGAAGAAAAGTTAAGAGTCAGGGAGTTATCTTGATGTGTTTAACCAGAAGCATGGCAGCTCTCCGGCCGAACTCGGCTACACGTTGGTACCCTTGGCAAAGCATTTGACGACTTGTTACCTCGTGAAGATGGTCAGTCTCCCTCGGTCCAGTTTGGTCAGTTCGTTTACCGTTCTCAGCGTCTCCAGACGTGCGCCTTGACTCAAACTGGAGTAACATCTGCTTCTTTACCGATGGTTTTCACAACCTGCTTCAGAAGTCCTGCTGAGTTTGAGAGATGTGTAAAAACAGTACTTGAAAAATGTCATTCAGATTATCTTGCAATAAATGTATAAACCCTGTAGGCTGTTGCTCACTTTACTGTTAATCTCCTACCCCCACCACAACATGTGAATAAAGACTTTAAAAAGTACTTTTACTACAATAGCCACGGTTTGCAACTTTTTTAACAATCATAAATCGTCAAAATGTATGTTTTGCTACAAAAATAGTACAACAGCAATGCCTTCCTCATATAAAACCTGGTAATGTAATGTTTTTCAAAAGTCTTATACGTTACCTTGGTTGTAAGAGTACAACATTAATGAAAGAAATGAAACAAACCACAGTCTACATCTACCCATAATTGTATTTCATCCACTATTTACAACGCCCCTGCTCGTGGATGTTTATATGATGTGAGGGTGTGAACAAACACACTTTGCACATTAACTCAGCTACAAAACCGCAGATTTTTAGCGCTGACGAACAAAGACCCAATTAAAAGGAAGTGAACGTTGCTCTTTCTGTTTAAACCTCAAAGACGAACGATCGATTCAACGAACCATGAAGAAAAATTGACAAAGTTGAGATTGACCTTTTTGGAACAGCCAAGTCAAAGTTATGGATGAAGTGAGTTGATGTGAACAAAGCTACCGACAGAATAAATCTAAAGTTGGCTTGTATTTTGTTTGGGTGGTTTTGCTGGTTGACGTCATGTTCAGAACTGATCAGATGTTACCTCAAATGTACTGTAATGCACTTATTAGATACAAGGTCAAAGTGTGATTTTTTTTGTAAAAAATGTAAAATATTCCCACTTTTTGCTGAAAAATCAGCTGTAAAAGCTATCAGGAAGATAAACCAAGCCTACTATTTTATTGCCTAACAGGCCACCACCCAGTGCACATCAGAGTCAGAATCAGAATCAGAAAGATGTATTTGTTATTTGCATCTCATGTGGTACGAGATTATGTACACAGGGTCCCAGTTACATCCCACAATAAAATGTAAAATAAAAACAATAATAAGATCTAAGATATGAACTAAGAAAAACATCAGCTTAATAATACGAAAAGCACTAATAGCATAAAAACATTACGTCGAACAGCAGCACGAACATGAGTGTGTGAGCAGATGAGCACGAATGAACACAGCAACATGAAACAGATCAGCAGCAACATGAAACAGATCAGCAGCAACATGAAACAGATTCAGCAGCAACATGAAACAGATCAGCAGCAACATGAAACAGATCAGCAGCAACATGAAACAGATCAGCAGCAACATGAAACAGATCAGCAGCAACATGACATTAATTTTCACAGGGATTATCCTGGTTATTTATTCATGAGTTTAGCAGCCTCAGGGTAGAAGCTGTTCCTCAGTCTAGTGGTTCTACACTTAATGCTCCTCAACCTTCTTTCTGAGGGGACCCAGCCAACATGCATAGTTGGGCCCCACATGGGGTTATTGTGGGCTAGTTGGGTAATGAGTGGGCATGGGATTTATCTGGGCTAACTGCATGAGACCCATATGGTTATCCCATAAAGGAACCCATTTTGTGAGCCCTGTTGGGCTAAATATATGGGTCCTATACAGGATTAATGTGGGCTAACTGGCAATGGGACAGAAATGGGCAATTTTATATGGGACCCATGTGGTTTTAGTATAATGGGCCCAGCATGGGAAGCCCATGTGGGCAGACTGTATTTATCCCAAGTGGTATCAATGTGGGCTCACCTTACATGGGTTCAACCTGGGCATGGATATATAGGGCCCATTACATTTTTATGTGGGCTAACTGGGAATGGGACATAAATGGGCATTATTATATGGGACCCATGTGGTTTTAGTATAATGGGCCCAGCATGGGAAGCCCATGTGGGCAGACTGTATTTATCCCAAGTGGTATCAATGTGGGCTCACCTTACATGGGTTCAACCTGGGCATGGATATATAGGGCCCATTACATTTTTATGTGGGCTAACTGGGAATGGGACATAAATGGGCATTATTATATGGGACCCATGTGGTTTTAGTATAATGGGCCCAGCATGGGAAGCCCATGTGGGCTAACTGTATTTATCCCAAGTGGTATCAATGTGGGCTCACCTTACATGGGTTCAACCTGGGCATGGATATATAGGGCCCACTACATTTTTATGTGGGCTAACTGGGATTGGGACAGAAATGGGCAATATTATAAGGGACCCATGTGGTTTTGGTATAATGGGCCCAGCATGGGAAGCCCATGTGGGCTAACTGTATTTATCCCAAGTGGTATAAATGTGAGATCACCTTACATGGGTTCAACCTGGGCATGGATATATAGGGCCCACTACATTTTTATGTGGGCTAACTGGGAATGGGACAGAAATGGGCAATATTATATGGGACCCATGTGGTTTCGGTATAATGGGCCCAGCATGGGAAGCCCATGTGGGCTAACTGTATTTACCCCAAGTGGTATAAGAGTGGGCCGACCTTACATGGGTTGAACCTGGGCATAGATATATAGGCCCCAGTTTAATTTTATTTGGGCTAACTGGGAATGGGACAGATATATGCATCAGTATATGGGACCCATGTGATTTTAGTATAATGTGCTCAGCATGGGAAGCCCATGTGGGCTAACTGTATTCATCCCAAGTGGTATAAATGTGGGATCACCTTACATGGGTTCAACCTGGGCATGGATATATAAGGCCCAGTACATTTTTATGTGGGCTAACTGGGAATGGGACAGAAATGGTCATCATTATATGGGACCCATGTGGTTTTAGTATAATGGTCACAGTATGGGAAGCCCATGTGTGCTAACTATATTGACCCCAAGTGGGATAAGTGTCGTATAACCTTACATGGGTTCAGCCTTGGCATGGATATACAGGCCCCAGTTCATTTTTATGTGGGCTAACTTGGAATGGGACAGAAATGGACATCATTATATGGGACCCATGTGGTTTTGGTATAATGGGCCCGGCATGGGAAGCCCATGTGGGCTAACTGTATTTACCCCAAGTGGGCTAAATGTGGGATGATCTTACATGGCTTCAACCTGGGCATATATATATAGGCCCCAGCTCATTTTTTTATGTGGGCTAACTGGGAATGGGACAGACATGTGCATCAGTATATAGGACCCATGTGATTTTAGTATAATGTGCCCAGCATGGGAAGCCCATGTGGGCTAACTGTATTTATCCCAAGTGGTATAAATGTGGGATCAACAGATACAGATTTAAACTGTACATTGAATTTACATTTATAAATTCAATGTATATTTTAAATCTGTATCTGTTGATCAAAACCAACAAGAATTACAACTCATAGTGCCACAATCAAAAACTAAACTAAAAAACAGGAAGTGAACCGTGTTGATTTCCCATCATGCTTAGCGGTATATTAGTGTTCAATTATAGTTTAAATCTGTATCCGTTGATCAAAGCCAACAAGAATTACAACTCATAGTGCCACAATCAAAAACGGGGAGTGGACTATGTTGATTTCCCATAATGTTTAGCAGTATTTTAGTGTTCCGGGCTGCACCATGAGTCAGAAGGACATCTGTGTTATAGAACTGCCTCTTGTTAAAGATTGGGTATTATCTGTTGTGAGGCTCAGAGTGTTCTTTGAGTGTAACTCACACAATGTTAAGACAGAAGTCACAGAGTATGGTGCAATATACGTGCTCTCGGCAGGTTGGATCGGAAAATCCGACACATAAATTATGCTGGTAAGAACACACATGGGTCTGTAATGAGCCTCATGTAAATTAACCATCTGGGAACCACTGAAAGCCCAGACAGTGCCCATTATAGTCTATCCGGGCAAACCCACGTGGGGCCACCATGGAAACTGTGGACAAACCCACTTATAACCCATATTTTTAGCCCAGTTGGGACCCAGTTTAGTCTCAGGTAGATATTCTTCAAGGCACACACATGGGTTTTACATGGGTCTCATTTAAGTTAAACATCTGGGTCCCACTGAAAGCCCAGTCAGGGCCCATTAAAATCTATCTGGGCCAACCCATGTGGGGCCACCATGGAAACCGTGGACAAAACCTTTTGGGGCCCATGTTTTTTGCACATATGTATACCATATGGGGCCCACCTGTGCATGCTGGCTGGGGAGTGGGGCAAAAAGTGTGTGTGCTGGGTGAGTGGGGTCCTTCATGATGCAGGTGGCCCTCTTCCTGCATCTAGAGGTGTAAATGTCTGTGATGGTGGGGAGGCTGACTCCAACGTCTTCTGGGTATGTTGCTGCTGAGTGAGTGATGTTTTTATTTTAATTTTATTTAGCTCCTTAGATTAGCTCTTTTGGGACATTGATGGAGTGCAGATTATACAATACATTTTGATTGTTCTAGAGGAAGTGTAGGTAGTAACAAGATTTCTGACACATTCTGGGTTCCTGACTGCTCTTGAGCTCCTGTGTGGAGCCTCCTGTCACTTGGGCACCTTGTCTCTGTGTTCCTAAATGAATCACCTTTTTGATTAACTTGGCTTTTGCATTAGTGGCAGCTGTGGCTGAGTGGTTAGAGCAGTTTTCCTCTAATGCAAGAGTTCGGGTTTGATTCCACTAACAGTCACATGCTGAAGTGTCCCTGGGCAAGACACTGGACCCTTCATTGCCTCCAATATGTGTCCCTTCGGTGTGTGGATGTGATCTAAATCACTGATTAGTCTTTGGATAGATCTAGTAGAGTGCTGTATGAATGGGTAAACGAGGGTACAGATTGTAGTGTAAAGTGCTTTGAGTGTCTTGATATGATAGAAAGCTGCTGTATAAGTACAGTCCATTTACCATTTAGAAAAAACATACATAATCAACCATGTGTACTAATGCTACGCTAAATGCACATAACTGTATCCATACACACAAAATTGCTGTCCATCATAATGAAAACAACTGTCTTAATAGCATTACTGACCAGCATTAAATTCAGGCATTAAAGACAAGAGACAATCCTTTGCTAGACATTTACTTAATTAATGGGACCAAAGTTTCATACTTGTGACAGAGTCAGATCGTGTTTCCACA
Organism: Garcialebias charrua; assembly: GCA_038048925.1. NCBI lineage: Eukaryota > Metazoa > Chordata > Actinopteri > Cyprinodontiformes > Rivulidae > Garcialebias > Garcialebias charrua. Next base: position 10,240 of record JBBPBX010038295.1, read on the forward strand.
CCTGATTACCACCAAACCACTACTGGAATTATTCACAGTGGGTAAAATCATCACTATACGTGTTACCACAATCTTCAAAAGGGTTCTTGAACAGTCGCTGTAACGTGATGAGTTTTATGGGTGGTGAGTCAGATTTACAAATTCTTTAATCCCATGTTTAGTGTTTCGCTGGTGTATACTGGAGTGACATCCACTTTGTTCCTGATTATTTTCACAAAACTCGCTGCAAGCAATCAACTGCAGTAAATATAGAAATAAAACAATTTGGGTCAGTAACTGAGTCAGATTTTGATTCAACAAGGAAAGTACATAATTAAATAGAACAAAGTGCAGTTTAAACACATCAGCCGGGTCATCTGAGAAGCACTCCAAATGTTACTAAACAAAAGATGTTTATCAAAAATGCAAAATAATACTATTAGAATTAACAAAACATCATTGGTGTTTAAGAATAAACACTTTATAAAACTCAACTTATTGTTTATACAAGTGTAACCTATAAATTAATGACATATTATTCTAATGAGCCGGTTTAATTAATTTTAATTACAAAGAAACATGCAGTTAAATGCAATGACAAATCAAATATTTAATTTTAAAATTGGAGTTGATGTCTAAGGCATAATACAATCAAAATATTTTTCTGCTCTTATAACAGTCTGTTGACTCCCCAAAGTCTGGATTTATTATGTTAAACTTTTTCTCTCTTGTATGTTTTTCATTATGAGGTCAACAACAAAAACAATTACCGGTAGGTTGAACATTATATTGCATTATGATCACACATATGACAGATATTTCACAAGGTTGGCAGCAGGCCTTTTTATTCAGAGAGCAAACTGTAAAAAAACATCTCGTCATCTCATCATCTGCGTAAAAGGTTTTACAGCTGGTGCATTTTGGCTCTTGAATAAAGCTTTTCTTTCTGCCTGAAAATGAAGCAACTCTGTGAAAATGGCTTCCTGCTGTCAGAAGAAAAGAATAACAGTAAAAATTAGGGATGCACAATAGTAGATTTTTGGCCAATACCCGATATGCCAATATGTCAAAACTTATTTGGCCGGTAACTGATAACGATACAATACAGAATTTTTTTTCCCCTAGACCTACTTACAGAGAATACATAGTTTTCTCTGCTGTGGAATTAAAATACTACAGTTTTTTCCGGGTTATAGGTCGCAACGGAATATAGGTCACATTGTCCAATTATTGCCAAAAAATTGGAAAAATCCATGAATAGATTGCACCGGAATATAGGTCGCACCTAGGTCACCGCCGACGTAACGCATCATCGACCGCTGACGTGACGCGTCACCGCTGAGAAAACCTGGAAATGTGGGGGAGTGTTTAGCTCTGTTGCAAATGTCTGCCACAGGAGCGCAAAGCAAGGCTTTTAAGAAGATTAACACGGTAAAAACAATTATTTGTTTACTAAAAATTATAGCTGACATTATAGCACAAGGGTTAGTGGTTTATTAGCCGAGTGGTTTATGAGCTATTTGCTAAAATATACACGGAAATAAAACGGAAGCTAACACGAGACGATTCCGTCTAAAACAACGAATGAAAAATCAAATTTTATCTCAGATGTTTCATACAGGGCAACAGTTTGTAAATTAAAGCCATATAATTACCACTCTGTGAGCAGAAAAAATATCCGCCGAGTGGTTTATGAACTATTTATAACATTATCCACCTTATTCCTAGCCCCCATGATGCCTTGCGCGAATTATGTGTACGACTTCCGCCTGAAGTGAGAGCAGCAGTTAAAGCCCAGTCTACTGGCTGTGAATGTTTCACGTTTGTTTTTTTGTTTTGTTTATTTCTAATTAATTGCAATGGTTACTTGGTGTTGGGTTAGTGGGTGTTCCTGTCGGGTAGACGTTTGTGCAAAGCGCAGTTTTCACTTCATCCCAAATAAGTAAACGTGAAGGATTTATCTCCATCGGACGAGCTGACAGCTGCCCCTCCTCTGCTCGGATCTGCTCTCGAAGACGTCGTGTTCAGATCACGTTTTCTCCGGTAAAAAATATATTCTACATAAATCATTTTGTGAAACAATTTCAGAACAATGTGAGAGTATAACTGTCCGTGTGTTGGAGCTGTTTTTTTCTTTTTTTCTTCATGATTTAGCACTGTCTACTAGCTGTGGTTAGCTTAGCATGTAGCATTAGCATCTGTTAAAGTATTTACTAAACAAATCTGTGGATAAATAATATAAACACATGTGTGTGTGTAATACATTTGCAGTACATACATATACTGTGTGTATGTGTATACTGTATGCACACTGTATATACAGTATATACATACATACTGTACATACATATACTGTGTTGTTTGTACTGTTTTGATTGTAGGTCCCTGTTACTCTCATGTGAATAAAGCAGTGGGATGCTGTCTTTACAGAAAATATTCCATAACACAAGTTTATCTTTTGGTTATTACTACATTTGTTCTATTGAAATATTTATATTTTCAGGAAGGCCTGCACACAAGTCAAACACAGACTGGTCTCCCACGCTGAAGTTGACAAGACACACTTACTCTGAGACGCAGGAGCAGAACAGCAGGTAATGACACAAGCACCTGGCACAATAATTCAAAAATATTAAAGTATATCTATGATAAAATTACTGAAATCAATATAAAACTGAACATACAGTATATCTTTGTGAATGAGTAAAAATTTTAGGAGCAATTGTATTTATTTTTTCTACTTTGAGTAGCAAACTTGGTCTTATTTTACACTTTGTGATGCAAACATGACAGTTTATTCTTCTTCTTTTTTTTTAAGGTACAGACGAGTGAAGGGCCAAGTTCCATCGTCTTGGATTCCGGAGGGGTTTGCTGCTTGCTCCAGTGGTCGTCCAGTGGTCGTCCAGTGGTCCCACATGATTAGGAATCTGTTCCAGTTTGTTTAAAATCAGAAACTGCCCATCATTTCTTGTTGAGTGTTTTTTTTATCTGGTATTTATTCTGGTATTTATTCTGCAGCCAATCATTTTCATTAAAAGACATCAAATTACCCACAGTTCTCATATTGTATTCAGTTTCAACTGTTTTTAGTTTATAATTATAGCTTTTATTCTGAACTTTTATCAGTCTCCTCCTGGAGGAAGAACAATACAGCAACATGCATGTTTTTAAGTTTTGTACTTGTCAATAAAAAACTAAACTGGTAAGTTGCCAAAAAACAATTACTACATCTATGTTTTTTTATTTGCAGTAGAACTTCTCATTAGACATTAAACAACGTATCTTATTGAAATAAAGAAGGTGAAACTTAGTGCAACTGTTTTATTCAAACTAAAGGAAAGCACACGTTCATTTAGCAATGCCTGTTTCACAGCAACACCAAATGTATTTCAGACGCAGATTTATTTATAGAAATTATATTTTCACTCATTTGTTGCTGTGGTACATAACTGCACACAAACTTCTGGACCAACTGGAGCGTCATCCATCCCTGGACCAACTGCTTCATCCATCCCTGGAACTCACCTTATGCAGAAATATAACAAAGGAGGAAAGTAAAAGTACAGTATACAAACATCAGGGTTCATTTATGTACACAAACACACACCTAGATTATATATATATATCTAAACACACACACCTAGATTATACATATAAATAAGCACACACACCTATATTATATATATATATATATATAAACACACACATCTATATTATATATATATATATATATAAACACACACATCTATATTATATATATATATATATCAATAAACGCACACACAGCATACATATATAGGTGCGTGTGTTTATTTGCCAGTTATGAACGAAAATATTAGTATCATTTAATCACTGACTACATAAAATCATAAAACTAAAAGCTGTCTCTTAAATCATACCTGGTGTTCTCGATCCTCTGGATGATACAGAGTCTTTTTTCAGGTGGTTTCTCGTAGCCCAGCCACAAAGAAGGATGCAGGTTTTTGTTTTCGGAGCATGTTCAACACACACTAGTTGCAGCCACAAATTCAGCTTCGTCTGATTATTCTTACAGCCACGAACAGCGCAACAGGTACCCGAGCTCCACAAGGACATCTTTGTGACAATATTAGCTCAAAATAACAGAAAACAGAACTTTAACAGAACTTCAACGACGCGCACAGATTAGCAAGTAAACAACGAGGAGCCAATGCAGAAATTCTACTTCCGGGGTCAAACGGAAGTACGACACATTATCGCTTCTACAGTGACACCCCCAAGAATAAGGTGGATAAATGGAAATAAAACGGAAGCTAACACGAGACGATTCCGTCTAAAACAACGAATAAAAAATCGAATTTTATCTGAAATGTTTTATACAGGGCAACAGTTTGTAAATTAAAGCCATATAATTACACTCTGTGAGCAGAAAAAATCCCCCGAGTGGTTTATGAGCTATTTATCTAAATAGTAGGTATCTGTTTACGGTAGCTAACCGCTTACAACAAAGCTAAAAGATCTTTTTTTTTTTATCTCAACATCTCATAAAGCTAGTCACTTGTAAATGTCCATACAGTGATTACATTCTGTAAGTATCATAAAAATCCGCCGAGTAGTTCTTGACTTATCTTGCTAACAAACAGCTAACAAACACAGCAAACAGTTCTTACCTCCAGACCAGGAGGCCGTGCAGCGACAGAGTCAGTCCGAGCAGAGGAGGCTTTTTTTCGGACACATGAGCTGGAAACGGTCGGTGGACTCTCTGGAAGTGTCCCCTAGCGGACAAAAGTGGTACTGCAACATTTTCGACCAAAATGAAAAACGGTCACATCTGAGCCAAAAATTGGTCTAAAAATATGGGGGGGAAAATCCATAAATAGGTCTCACCTCTCTATCGGTTGCAGGGCATGCAAATTAGGCAAAAAGCCGCAACCTATATTCCAGAAAATACGGTACATTATTCTGCATGGTCTTTGTCAATATGGCCTGCTACCAACTGCAGATGACTAAAACAGGGCTGGAAATGATGTAACACTTCAACTTGGATTATGTTTAATGTCAAATTTATTTATGACATTTACTCTCTCTAACACAATGACAACACTCGAACAGGCATACAAAAACAGAGCACATACATATAAACATATTCATCCATCCATTATCTTTTACTCGATTCTTTCATTTTAGGTCATGGGGTCGCCAGAGCCCATGTCCAGCAATCACTGTGCAAGGGGCGGGGTACAACCTGGAAGGGTCGCAAGTCCATCACAGGGCCACATAGAGACAAACAACCATTCACTCTTTCCTCTCACCTAGGGACAATTAAGAGTTACCATTGAGCCTAACATGCATATTTTTGGTCTGTAGGAGGAAACTGGAGTACCTGAAGAAAACCCATGCATGCACGGAGAGCACATGCAAACTCCACCCAGAAAAAACCCCTGGACTGGGATTTGAGCCAGGGACCTGCTTGCTGAGACTGTCCTTGCTGAGAGGCAGCAGCTCTACCAGTTGCACCACCATGCTGCCATATATATATATATATGTGTCAGGAGACAGAGGGAGAAGAGGAAAGTGAAGAATGTAGGGGAATCAAAAAATGTTCAATATAGAATCTTTACCAGCATAATGTATAGGGAATGTGATAAAGAAGTGCAAAAGAGAGTCCAAGCAGGATGGAGTGGATGGGGAAAAGTATCAAGAGTGATTTGTGGCAAAAAGGTGTCAGCAAAAGTCAAAGGAAAGGTTTACAAGACAGTGATGAGGCCACCTATATTGTTTGGTCTGGAGACAGTGGCATTGACAAAAAGACAGGAGACAGAACTGAAGCAGAAATTAAGATGTTTAGGCTCTCCTTAGGAGTGACAAGTATGGATAAGATTAAGAATGAGATCATCAGAGGTACAGCACATGTTGAACAACTGGGAGATAAAGTTAGCGAGGTCACACTGAGATGGTTTGGACATGTCCAGAGGAGGGACAGTGGTTGGTAGAAGGATGTTAGAAATGCAGCAGCCAGGGAAAACACAAAGAGGAAGACCAAAGAGGAGATATATGGATGCAGTTAGGGAGGACATGAAGGTAGTGTGAGGACAGAGGATGCAGAGGACAGAGTGAGGTGGAGGAAGATGACTCTCTGTGGCAACCCCTGAAGAGGGAAAAGCCGAAAGAAGAAGAATATGTATACTCAGCATATTCATATTTAGATACTGTACTCAGCACCCCTGAAAAACTAAGAAATCATCAATGGATTTTGTAAGGAAACTCAGTTCTGAAACCTTAGATTCAGCAAAATATTAAATAAATTTGGAATAAATAATGACAGTCTTAAACAGGCCAGTAAAATCTAATGTTTTTTTTTTGTGCACGAGTCAGATCCTCAACACCACCTGCCAATCTCTTCATCACTTGCTCTTGCCGAGGTCAGATGCTTTCCCCCTCCTCCTCCTCGCCACTTTGCTTTGCTGCTCTGTCTTGTCTGTGAAACTGCTTCTGAGCCTCTCTCTACAAATCTTCCGAACCATAATTATGGACTTGATTTGAGTTCCTCAACTCAATTGATAACATTTCTTCGAAGAGAAGACTGGCTTTAGGCGAGCCGATTTGCCCTGTTGGCACACACGCAACTGGCGATTTGCACACACTTAACTGGATATCTCATCGACTTGAAGACTTGAAGATGTGTCTGTGTCTGCTGCCATTTGTAGATTTTAAGGACACATTTATAATTAGATTTATGATAACTGGTTCCTGCTTTTTGGACTTGGCTGGTTCCTGGTCTATCAACATTAAGGAAGTTGTCCACAGTAAATTTGGACCCGATTACGCTGCTTACCTTTGATGGCTTGGTTTGTGCCTCAAGCACCCAAACTCAAATGCTTTTAGCAGAATGGATCAGATCTCAGGGATTATTCTCATGCATGGTCCATTGGTGTGGCCATGTAATTTGGATGTTTCAGAATCAAGTGGACCAACACAGACTCAAGGTTGATATCATTAAGTTCTGCCTGTCCCAAAACAGCCGTGTTTATCTGAGTTTGGCTTGCTTGGCTTGCCTTGCAGGCCATCTTATCTGAACTCGCCTGGTGGACATGCAATCTGACACTCTGAACCCGCCACCCCCACCCCCATTGAGGATTTACAACTGATCAACCAGAGGAAACCAGCTGAACAAACATTCTGTCATCATTTCAGGGCTCTTGGATTCCCATAGGCATTGCCCTTGGCCATTCTCTGACATCCTTCAAGAATGTTTATGGATCTCACCAGAGGGAACTAGTTGATCATTCCATCCTTATCAGAACTCCTACAGTGTCCTCGAGAGCGTCCTTGGACATCTCACCGCTCTTGTCGTCTCCCCCATCTGCGGACAGATCTCACTTATAAATGAGTCTTCGAGGCTCAATGTGATTTATCTGTCTAAATAAAAGTAGAATGAAAAAAATCAATCCAGTAGGCTCGTCAGCAACTTTCCAATCGGCGACCTCAATTTGTCCCCAAATGAAACACTGCTTACCTGCAGGAGCTCCACCCCCTTTTCCTCCAACAACATTGTTGGATTTTGCTTTGCAGTCAGAGTGATTTTGTGAAAAATGATTAAACGTTGTTAGTGGGGAACGCATCATTTAGACACGTTACCCAACGCCTTTAGAGGGTGGAATACAGTTTATTCCATTTCACAAAGTAAACAAAGTTTGGACAAATGTAAAAAATAAAAAAAAGACATAAGTCGGCTGCCGACCTCATGAGTAGCTGAATACACACAATTAGAATTGGTACACCTAAAATAAGTTTACTATGACCACACTGTCTTCATATATATACAATAATTGTAAGGGTTTGTTTATGTTTTCATAGATTTCATTCATTTCTTTCTGTTTGCCAAATGGGTCCTTAAAGCTTTTCTCTCTGAGTTATCATCCAAGCACTGACGGGAAGATGTTGTCCTGAGAACATAGTCTGGTAGAGCTTATCTGATGTTCCCTTTCAGTTGGTCTCTTGGTGCAACATACTTGCTATGGGAATTGCGCCCCGCGCGATTACCTGAAGGAATATACTCACGCCTTTACGGCAGGGGCGTCACCGCCGCGCCAGAGGCCCCGCCCTCTGGGTACTTATGCGGCTGACACCCGTCCATCTTTCTCTTATTTGCCCTTCACATCGCTTAAACCTGAACTACCTCTTCGCGGGACTTCTCTGGTGCTTCATTGCTCAATTTGAGGTGAGCTTGCTCCCTACACAGAGCGCACAGAGAATTATTCCTGCGTACTGCTGGGCTAGCGAAAGCTAGTCTGGCACATTTCTCTTAACCCTGAAATATTTTCTTCTCCTCTCTCTACAGATTGCTTCGCTCGACGGCACTAACTACGCCACACACACAAAAAAAAGGGTACCTCGCTAACTCCTAGCGAGCTAGCTAGCAAAAGCGACGCGACGGAGGATACATTTCAAGAAAAAAGAAAGAAGATTGTGGAAGGACTCGCTCGCCTCATCTCGGACATGCCTCCGGAGAAAGGAAAGTGAAAGTCGAGACTTCCAAGGAAAACCAACGGGACGGTGAGCCCAACTTTGCGCGCCTGTCCCAGTGGATGCGTTTTTTTCCTCGCAGCAACGGACACCCACGAGGCCTTTCCAGTCTGCCTGGGAATGCTTCATGCAAAAACAGCACTGGATACACCCGACTTTTGCCCACACTGCAGCCTCTGCAGCCTCATGATGGATGCGGTGCTGCGGCATCAGTTTGACCTCGTAGCCAAGGCCATGGGCGCCTCAGCGACAACTGCGGACGCGGGCACCACGGAGCCCCTCACTCCCACGCCGGAGCTGGAGAACATGGCTCTACATGACAGCACACACGTCGAATGGGGCGACAGCCCTGACGTGCTGGCTCCTATGGTGGACCTAACAGTCGAGTTCGACACCCGGGGCATGATGAACGAAGATGAGATCTCCATCTCAGCCTTGGGCGAATTTTCAACGGAGGAGGCGGACGTGGAACTGGAGGATGACGGTGAAGATCTCGCCCAGACCCCTCTACCCATGCTCCCAGACACTGACTTTTCCATCCCTGCTCTGTTCGACCTGTGCCACAGAGCAACGGACGCGCTGCACATCCCTTGGCCCGAGCCTCCGCCTCGCCAACAGGTCACAAGGCTGGCAGGAAACTATTTTTACTCGAAGCATCAGGCCGCCACGAGGCAACGGATGCCCGTGTTCCTGGACTTTCTTACAGGACTAACTCGCACCTGGGCTCAACCAAGTGCCCCTATGCTCTTACCCCTCTCACAGTTCCTCGACGTGAACGGGATAGATGAGGTGGGAATAGCCAATGTGCCTCAAATTGAGGACACACTGGCGTCTCACCTGGCCCCTAAATCATCAGGAACGAAACTAACTCTCCCCAGCAAGGCTTGCCGGGCCTCGGCGTCTCTCCTCGAGAAATGCTACAGGGCTCAGGGACTCGCGGCACGCACCATGAACGCGTCCGCGTTAATGCAAGCTTACCTGGCCGAAAAACTGCAACAGCTCCAAACAACAACGGACAAGCAGGTGGCCGCAGAATTGCTAGATGAAGCCCGCAGAGCAACAGACTTTGTGCTCCGTATGATGGGGACAGCTGCTGTTGCACAGGGCAGGGGAATGGCGGAAGTGGTCATCGCGATCCGCCACCTCTGGATGACTTTAACGGATCTCCCGGAGGGACAAAAGGTGCCTTTTTTCTCCACCACTCGATAGAGCCAGAGGGATTGTTTGGTAAAGCTTCGGAGAGAATTCAGACCAAGCTGGACCAAAGACGCAGACAGGCGGAATCTCTCCGGGTAGGCATCCCCCGGAGGAGCTTCGCCCCCCCAAGGGAGTCTGCTGGAAGCAGACCTGCGCAACCTCGACACCACTCGGCAATGCGTGCCCCACCGCAGAAGCGGCCAGCATACGAGGAAGAGCCCAGACAGAGACCCCCGTCAGGCCCACCTCGTACCGAGCATGCATGGAGCAAAAACAAGTTTGTCCCCCGCCAGGCGACCAAACACAGGGCCTCCTCGGCGAATCGGGACAACAGACAAAAACGTGCCTGATGAACCAGGTTCACGTTTCCACGCTACACGGTCACCTGCCCACTTGGTAACGGGTATGATCCTTTCATGTCCAGACTTTGCTTGTAATGCAGTACAAAAAGCTGGTTTATTTATAGCATGCACAAATCATGCTTTCTCTGCTGTGAGTGACAGAAAATCATGTACGTCATCACACATAAGCACAAATAAAGTTCATGAAACAGCTCCTCTCTGTTTTATTGACTCTCAAAAAATAAAACAACAACAACACACAAATATTTCCAGCAAAGCAGGTCCCTCTGGCCTGCAAGCCATCATAAAGGGAGGTTCCCCCCCCCCTCCCTTCCCTCACGGCCCACAGGGTATTAGCCTAATTAATAAGCCCCAACAGGGTGCCTCTGATACATCTGCAGTGAGCAGACACAGAGGCGTCTGCGAACAACCTCCACGCCTCTCCTCGAGACAGGTGAGGAGGGTCAAGTGCTCAGGCACTCGCCCCATTATGAACGATAGGACAGCCAATACACTAACCAGACAAACACGTGACATGTCCGCGCCTCAAGGAGGCAAGCTGACAGAGTCTCATGACGGAGAGGCTACATCAGATGCCCTCAGGCAGCTACAAACTTCACACCTTCACAGCGGTGACTGTGTTCAGCATGCTGTTGATGAAAACAAGTCAGAGTTTAATCAGATCTCTCTTCCTGTTTTTTGAAGGGGACTGAGCTCTTTATCACCAAATAATATGAAGTCTGCCAAACCAAAAGGAACACCTCCACGTTCTCACATTGCGGCCGCTCCTTTGTTATTAACGAGGGACACGCAATGCCCAAGCAGTAGTCAGACAGCAAGTGGCCTCCCGCTATGTGCTGATCCAAAGCTGCTTTCAAAAATAATTCTCCCAATTAGCGAAATACAGAACTCGGTCGGTTTACTTGGTACCAACGCTCCATTAAAGTTAAGGACCAGTAGACTGGACCACTCCAGAAAACGGATTGGAGTTAGGAGGTCTGCTCATTTACATAACTCGCAGCCTCACAACTTGGAGGAGGATAATAGATTTTCTGCTCCAAACCTGTCCAATAAGGATGACAGGTTACATCTGCCCTCAATTATCCCTGAGCAGGATGACTTGGGGACAAGTCGGCAAGGAGGCCTCCTTCCCAACCTGGTTGAACCCCAGGGGTTAATAGCCTCTGTGTCACCAGAAGGGGCACTACAGCCAATTAGGCCAGGAACTGCCAAAAGTCTCAGCTTGTTGGCTGAAAGGAACAGGTTGCCAGAAAACGTGGTATTAACCATACAGAATGCCCGTGTTGGATCAACACAATCTTTATACGTACAAAAGTGGCGAATTTTTGAAGCCTGGTGCTCAGAAATAAATATTATTTCTTATGCATGCAACTTGGCTCAGCTCCTGACTTTCCTTCAGGACTTACTGGAAAAAGGTCATTCTCATTCAACGATTAAAGTTTTCCTATCAGCTATTTCAGCCTGTCACGAAGGCTGGGGACACAGAACACCTGGAGCACACCCAATCATAATAAGATTTATGAAGGGTGTCCTTCGGACTAAACCACCCAGCAGGACCCTGACCCCTGGTTGGGATCTTGGCCTGGTCCTAGGGCTCTCTGTGACCCTTCATTCGAGCCACTGGGCGAGGTTAAGATAGATTTACTATCTTATAAAACTGCTCTACTTCTGGCACTTTGCTCGGCAAAATGCGTGGGTGACCTCCATGCATTGTCTGTACATCCAATGTGTACCCGATTCGTCCCGGACAGGTCAAAGGTCACACTAAGGCCTAATCCCGCATACACTCCCAAGGTCTGGACTTTGAACCATAGGAGTCTAGACTTTGATCTCTCCTCCTTTCCACCTGCTCTTGTCCTGACTCAGGAACAGGAAAGGCTGAAGGCTCTCTGCCCAGTGAGGGCTTTACGCACCTACATGCAGAGAACAGCTGAATGGAGGAAAACAAACCAACTGTTCGTCTGCTTTGCAGCACCTGCTACCGGGAGAGCCCTATCAAAACAACGCCTCTCACATTGGGTGACTGAGGCCATTAAAAGGGCGTACAGTAGCAAAGGTCAACAGGTGACCTCTGGAGTGCATGCTCACTCCACTAGGGGCATGGCCACTTCCTGGTCATTGTTCAAGGGTGTACCAGTCGCAGACATCTGAGCTGCTGCGAAATGGAGCTCATTAAATACTTTTGCAAAGCACTACAGTTTGGATGTTACTACGGGTGACGTCACTCAGGCTGTCCTTTCTAACACAAAGTAGAAAGTAGCCTTGGGATGCCTGCTGGTCAAGGGCAGACGTTCACTCTAGCATGCATTTTACTGAGCATTTCAAGGGCGTGAATGGATTACGTTCCCATAGCAAGTATGTTGCACCGAGAGACTAACTGAAAGTTATGCACAATAACTCATGTTCCCTGAAGGAAGGGAACAAGGTGCAACATAGCTGGCCCTTTTCAATGCTGAAAGCCGGAAGGTGCAATTTTTAGAGAAAGATGGACGGGCATCAGCCGCATAAGTACACAGAGGGCGGGGCCTCTGGCGCGGCGGTGACGCCCCTGCTGTAAAGGCGTGAGTATATTCCTTCAGGTAATCACGCGGGGGCGCAATTCCCATAGCAAGTATGTTGCACCTCGTTCCCTTCCTTCAGGGAACATGAGTTATGGTGCATAACTTTCAGGTTTCTGAAGGCTTGCATATAACATTTTTGTATTTTCTATAAAAGATCAAATGAATAATTTCTTTAACAACTTCAAGAACTGAACAAAACCAACTTTATAAGGATGTAGTTTATTGAGATGGTCAATTAGATTTTAAGATTATTCTGAGTCTTTCTTCTCACACTGTAGCTGTGAACAGGAAGTTTGAGACAAACTGAAACTTGAGGTTGTTTTGTTTTTTTAGGTCAGCATGCCCCCTCATCCTGTCTGTCACCATTGACCCTCGGAGATGTGTGACCTTCCCAGAAACAAACAGAGACTTGCGGTCGTTTCTGTAAACATGTTGTACTTCTTATGACCCCAAACTGTATTTCAAATGGCTTCAAAGCATTCAGCTGGAAACTGTATGTCAAAGGCAAAAACTGGATTTCCAGATGGCCTGAACATTGAAATAGGCAGTCGCTAAAAGCTGGGACCAAGCCAACCCTAACTATAGGATTTATCAAAAAGGAAAGTCTTACTCCCAGTCTTAAAACTGGACAATGTGTCAGCCTTACGGACAGAAACTGGAAGTTGGTTCCACAAGAGAGGAGCCTGAGAACTGAAAGATATTCCTTCCATTCTGCTTTTGGAAACGCTCGGATTTGTGAGTAAGCCTGCAGTCCGAGAGCGAAGTGTTCTGTTGGGAAATATATAAGATCTCGAATATAGGATGGAAATATATATGTATATATGTAAATTATATCCATAAATATAAAAATAGATATAACATAAAACTGCTTGGGGGTAATAAATATTGATGCGTATAAAATGACAAATGAGAGTGTTTTAATTTCTACTCATATAACTAATGATAACTTTATTCTAATAAATCAAATTTGATCTAAATTGCACCGCTCAAGGTGGCTGCATGTTTGATTAGTTGTTTAATTTCGAGATATTGCTTTTGAAAACTTTATTTCCTCTTTTAGCTGGATATCAATGACTTTTTTCGCATGATTACTTGCTCTGGTATTGAATGCTGTACAGCTGGAAGGATTTTTAATGAAACCTTTTTACTTTTGGACATTTGTTATGATGTGTAACCATAACAACAAGGTGTTTTTTACCACCTGGAGCAGCTGATTAACATCTCAAAGCTCTAATAATATTTCACCTACAGCCCCAAATCCAAAATGAGTTGTAAAGGAGGCTCAGTGGATGCATCTCCGTCTACCTGGCGGCAGTGCTCGAGTGACTGACTGCTGAGATCCTGGAGCTGGCAGGAAACGCAGCTCAGGACAACAAGAATACCAGGACCATACCCTGACACCTGCAGCTGGCTGTCTGCAATAATGAGGAGCTCAACAAGATGCTGAGAGGAGTGGCCATTGCTTAGGGAGGAGTTCTCCCCAACATTCAGGTGGTCCTGCTACCCAGGAGAACCAAGAGGCCCACTGGGTTCAGGTGGACTGATAGGCATCTGCAGCCAGTTACTTCAGATCTGCTGTGGTACGAGACTGCTGCAGATCCTTCCTGCGTACAGTCATCAGCATCTAGAACAACTCTTAATGAAACCAGGATGAGGAGCTACAACAATATTTCATTTCCCTTTGGGAAAAATAAAGTACTTTTAAATTTAACTGAATTATAAATAGCATCTTACTTTGAGGCTATAAATTGGAATCCGTTTGTTATATTCATAATAATGAGACAAACCTTTAGAAGATAAATATACAGATGAATAATTTAGTTGCCCAACATCAAAAATAAATAAAGATTTGTAATAAACTTTCTGTTAATGTTTTAAAATTTCACAACATGGTACACACCAAAAGCAACCATTTGAAACTGGAATTTTTTTATTTGATGAGGGGGTGGATCTTCACCTGCAATTTTTTTTTCAGGGAAAGTCCCGTTAACAGTCCTGTTACAATAACTGCAACAACAACCACAGTGGACAAACTGACAACCCTCAGAAGATAAACACTGTCAGCATCAGCAGAAAGAAATTATAATTTGTAAAAACAAAACTTTGGCATCCACATTCAGAAAACTCATCATTGCTCATGTCTGTTGCACAAATATTTCCTTGTTAGAACGACAAAAGAAAAAGGTTAAACAGGAAATCTCAAATGAAATTAACATCCTTACTTATATGTCATGATGCTATATATGATTGATGGGGATTTTATTTATGATATACGGAGGGAGACTGGGAGGTGATGAGTGTGATTACAGTGGAGAAGTGGGTTGGCAGAGAGCACTGGCAGGTGGCAGAGAGCGGAGATCATGACATTTTGTGCTTTTTTTTAGCGTTTAGAAATATTGTTTAGAAAATTGCAATATATATATATATATATATATATATATATATATTTATTTATACTAAAATAAACTACTACTTACTACTACTACTATTTGTACTATTATCTTTACTTTGCGGTTTTTCACTTATCGCAGAGGGGCATGGTTCCAAACATCCGCGATAAATGAGGGACTATAAACACACAGTATTTCTATACAAAGACTAGTCATTGCTTTATCACATACAGATACTTTTTTTTCTAACTTGCTCTCGATGAAGACGAACACTTTCTTTCCCTCCGTCCTGCTTTTGCTCTTGTCCTGCCCCCCCCCCTCCCTGAGAACATATGTGGACCCTCATCAGAGCTGAACCGACTGATAGACACTGTGCTATCTTCATCAGGACTATGGAACTTTCTGGTTGTGTTTCATGGACACTCTCACCGCCTTTGTCGGCTCCTTCCCTCCACTGCAAAATGTCTTATGTCTATCTACGTTGCTTGAGTTGAGGTAGTTTTTTGCTACCTTACACTGCACCCTGTGTGTCAAGGATGCAGTGTGAGAGGTCTTTTTTTAAATATATATACCTTCTTTCCTAATGTTTTTTTCCCTTTTCTTATCTAAGTGATAAGGGCGATGCCTAGGTACAAGCCTCTTATTGGATAATTACCTGTAGTGCATGGGTGATTATCTTTCAGCTGGCAACAAGTAATTCAATCCCAACTGGTGAAATGAGTTGCTTCTCATTTCTTAAACAATCATGTTGAAAGACGCATCGCATGGTCGTGGAAAAGATGTCAGTCTGTTTGAGAAGGGTCAAATCATTGGCATCAAGCAGAGAAAACATCTAAGAAGATTTCAGAAACTACTAAAACTGGGTTAAGAACTGTCCAACACATTACTAAAAACTGGAAGGATGGTGGGGACCTATCGTATTTGAGGAAGAAATGTGGCCAGAAAAAATCCTGGATGATTGTGATTGGTGATCACTTACATGTTTGGTGAAATCAAATCAAAGAAAAACAACAGTACCACTCAGGGCTATGTTTAATAGTGAAAGTAAGAGCATTTCCACATGCAGTGTGAAGGGAGCTCAAGGAATTGGGACTGAAAAGCTGTGTAGCCTTAAGAAATCCACTTATCAGTGAGGCTAACTGGAAAAAAATTGCTAGGGAGCATAAAGATTGGACTCTGGAGCAATGGAAGAAGTTCATGTGGTCTGATGAGTCCAGATTTGCCCTGTTCCACAGTAATGGGTGCATCAGAGTAAGAAGAGAGGCAGGCGACGTGATGCACCCATCATGCCTAATACCTAGTCATCAAAACAAGATCTTTGTGAAAATTAATGCAACATTGGATGGAAATAGATCGTGTTACATTGCAGAAGCTTACGGAAACAATGCCACAGCAAATGCATGCTGTAATCAAAGCTAAAGGCGGTCCAACAAAATATTAATGTGTGACCTTTTTTGGTGGCAACATTCTTTTTGACCACGCAGTGTATTTTTACTGTGTTTATCTGTGCAACGACAATAAAGTTGATTCTGATACACAGATGGCCGATGGGACACACATCGGAGACAATGTGTGGTTCAGTGTTGTGCCCAGGGACACTTCAGCATGTGACTGCTGGTGGAATCAAACCCTCAACTCTTGCGTTGGCTGAAGACTGCTCTAACCACTCAACCACAGCCGCCTCCAACAAACAACAGACATTGACTCTGCAGTCAGCTCTGTGTGAAGTACAGGCACATAGATCCTTCAATAAACTGTATATCTTTAGGCTAAAAAGAAACAACAACATTGTTTCAATTCTCTCTTTCTGGTTTTGTGCAGATCTCTCCTTTAATATGCATAGATTTGTCTTGTGTATTACTGTTACGGTCACTGACCTCTAAGGGCTCTCTTTTCTTGAGGGAGCCCTCTCTCTCTCCTATTGTTTTTCAGTTCTACCTGGCTGCCACAGGTGAAAAGTGTTTGAGCTCGTCAGCCACCCCATAAAGAGCTTCATGCCAAAGATGTCAGGTCCCTTATGATAAAGAAAGGAAGGCACTGGAAAGGGTAATGGGGAGTTCGGTGACAATGGTTACTTTATTGAAGAAAAATCAGTCACAGGATATAACTAAAGCACTTGTTAAATATTTGAAAGTTACAAAATTAGCTGAAAGGATTTAGTTTTTTTTTTTTTTTTGAAAGTACATAGACTCTTGAATTACATCTCCGTCCGGTTGATGGCGGTAATACACCGAGTTTGTAAACTGCCAGAAAACACCATCGAAGAAGAAGAAGAAGATGTCAGGTCCCTTTTGTCTGGGCCTTGATCTGCTGTGATCTTGTCTGTGTGGTTTTGTAAAACTTACTGATCTTGCTGTGAGCACTTTTGGTATAGTTTGTGAGTGCCTAACTAATGTTGTTGTTTTTTCTCTGTTCACAGGGGAAGCTGGTAGGGGTTCTCTGCCATTTCTGTTCCAACCTGTTTTCTCCTGTTTTGTGGATAGCTAGGGAGCTTAGCCATTGTATTTTAAGTTTACTTCTAGCTAGTTATATATTTTCTTTATAGTTAGAAGGGGGTGTTTTGTTTGTTGTTTTGGCCTTGGAGACCCTGAAGCTTAAAGCTTCCCTGTGTTTTTCTGATTGTTTTTTCTCTTTTCTACTTTGTAAAATAAACATGTTATTTTATTGACATCAACTGTTAGTTTTTTTTATGTTACACCCAGTGCCATATTTTTACCTGATTAGCCTCAGGGTGAGGTTGTAACATAAGTGGGGGCTCGTCCGGGATCATTAATTTGTGAAAATGGCACAGTTTAGTTTGAAGGAATTTTTAAGTAATCCTACTGTACAACAGTTTGATGTCTGTAGAAAAGATGATTTATATGAACTTGCTTCATACTTGGGTATCCATGTGTCTAAGTCTTTGCTCAAAAGTGATCTAAAATCTCTTGTTTTTAGTAGTTTGGTTGAAAAAGGAGTGCTGTCACTGGAAGTGGATGAAAAGGATGCCACCTCATCTTTTGAAGCTGCTGATCAGCCTGCAGTTTGTGCTGATGATGGCATGGGGACACCTGCTGCTGCAAAACCAGAGGGAGGTAAACCACCACAGTCTCTCCCACGGTTTGAGCCTTTGTCTGCTGAGTCCACAGTTCCTAGTGGAGGAGCTCGTTTAAAGGTGCGTCTGGCTCGACTTGAACTGGAAGCCAGAGAGAGGGAACGTAAGGATGACCTGGAGTTCAAGCTTAAATGCCGACAAATCGAAGCTGAAACTGCTATTAAAATACGTCAGATGGAGTTGCAGGCTCAAAAACCGACTACAGTTCACACTACAGATGGAGATGAGGCCAAGGTCAGGATTTCACCAGGTAAACCTTCTATACCACCTTCTACTTTTGACATCGGCAAAAATATTTCCCTGGTTCCACCATTCAGAGAGACAGAAGTGGAGGCATATTTTAATGCATTTGAGCGTATTGCAGTTGCCCTTCAGTGGCCCACAGAAGTTTGGCCCCTTTTGTTGCAGTGCAAACTGACTGGTAAGGCACAGGAAGTATGTTCAGCACTCACAATTGAAGACAGTCTTGTGTATGACAAAGTTAAAGCTGCCATACTCAGGGCATATGAGCTAGTGCCTGAGGCATACAGACAACGGTTCAGAGCTTTAAGAAAATCCACTGCACAAACATTTGTTGAATTTGCAAGAGAAA
The DNA here is from genome assembly GCA_038048925.1 of Garcialebias charrua. Lineage (NCBI taxonomy): Eukaryota > Metazoa > Chordata > Actinopteri > Cyprinodontiformes > Rivulidae > Garcialebias > Garcialebias charrua. Next base: position 28,920 of record JBBPBX010038295.1, read on the forward strand.
AAGCAATGTTATTTGACAGATGGTGCCAGGCAACCAAAGCCACTGATTTTTCCTCACTACGTGAGTTGGTACTGTTGGAAGAGTTCAAAAACTGCCTTCCTGATCGTACAGTCTTGTACTTGAATGAACAAAAAGCTACCACCTTACAAGAGGGAGCTATCTTAGCTGAAGAATTTGCCCTTACTCACAGAAATGTTTTTTGTAAATCTGATCAACCCCCTCGGGATAAAATGGGGAAAGATGTGCTACAGTCTCAGGTTAAGAACACTTCAAGCTCCAAATCTGAGAGACAATGTTTTTACTGTCATAAAATGGGGCATATTGTTTCTGACTGTTTGGCCCTTAAACGTAAACAGGCACCCCAACCACCAAAACCAGCTAAAGGGGTTGGCCTGGTCAAGACGCCGAGATCTTCCCCACATCTATCATACATAACTGAAGCTGACTGTTTTAAGCCCTTCATTTTTGATGGTCTTATCTCTCTAACAGGACTTCCTAAGGATGAGAAACCTGTGAGGATACTGAGGGACACTGGTGGTTCTCAGTCGTTCATCCTGTCCAGTTTTCTGCCATTTAATGCTGACTCCTCCTGTAATGCAAGTACAACTGTGAGGATACTGAGGGACACTGGTGGTTCTCAGTCGTTCATCCTGTCCAGTTTTCTGCCATTTAATGCTGACTCCTCCTGTAATGCAAGTACAATAGTACAAGGAATTGGAATGACGTATGTACCAGTACCTTTACATTATGTTCACATGAAGTCCAAGTTGGCCTCTGGATGTTTTAAAGTTGCAGTGAGAAACTCCTTCCCTGTGCAAGGGGTTGAATTTATCATGGGAAATGATCTTGCTGGAGACAAGGTACTTCCTAATCCTGAGGTGGTGGATAATCCCAGTTGCATGATGGGTGAAGATGTGGTGTTGAAGTCCCATCCTGATGTGTTTTCTGTCAGTGTTCTTACCAGGTCCCAAGCTCGTAAGCTGAAGGAAGTGAATTTGGATGACTCTGTTCTTGGCTCTGCTTTGATGGAGGACAAGTTACCAGCAGAGGTCCTTTCAGGAACGGCACCCCTCAAGGAGGACTTTACCCCAAGATCAGAGCCCAAGCCTCCCTCACCTTGAACCTGAAAAAATGTGAGTTTGCCAAAGCGGTGGTGACCTACCTTGGAAAGGAAGTGGGCCATGGCCAGGTACGCCCGGTAAATGCAAAGGTGGAGGCTATCCTAAACTACCCAAAACCCACCACAAGACGTGAGCTTCGGCGGTTCTTGGGTCTAGTTGGCTATTACCGGTGTTTCTGCAAGAACTTTTCAATGGTAGTGGCTCCTCTGACGAATCTGTGTAGTCCAAAGAAACCGTTCATGTGGACTACAGAATGTCAACATGCATTTGACTGTGCAAAGTCCATTCTATGCAGCGCTCCTGTATTAGCAGCTCCTGACTTCAGCAAGGCCTTCAAGCTGGAGGTAGATGCAAGCGCTACTGGGGCTGGAGCAGTGCTACTCCAAGATGGACCAGATGACATCAGTCACCCAGTTTCCTACTACTCAGTTAAGTTCA
>JBBPBX010038296.1:0-15912 GCA_038048925.1 Garcialebias charrua
TCTGCACACCTGGAAGGACACAAAAGCAGGAAGATGAGTGGTGAGGCGAAGGTCCACAGACTCTGATCAGCCTCCTGCTGGAGCCCGTCGGGTCCTGGACAAACTCAGCCTGAGGGCATTAACAAAAAGCATCATTTACATCATTACTTTTGCTTTTAGAACCTCAACTGGTGCCTTTTAGCCTGTTTTTACTTTTTAAAACAAACAATAAGCAACTGATGTAATAAGTGAATGTTTCTGAATCATTTTCTCACAAAGATCATTTTACCTTCTGTACACCTTTCGGCTCGTAAATCATTCCTCAGTTTTTGTTCTATTTCAACAACTCATGTATCAAACAGTTCGGCTCATTCAGGAAAATCCTGCTGTGACTTTTGGTATTTGTGCAGTTTAAGCTTTGTCGGCCATGTTTTCCTCGTTGAACATGAATAAAGCTCTCTTCAAATCCTTCATACCCTTTGAACTGTTTACAACCTTTTACTGCTCATTTCAGCTGTTGTTTTGCTTCAGCTCATTTCAGTTGTTGTTTTGCTTCAGCTTGTTTCAGCTGTTGTTCTGCTTCAGCTTGTTTCAGCTGTTGTTCTGCTTCAGCTGGTTTCAGCTGTTGTTTTGCTTCAGCTAGTTTCAGCTGTTGTTTTGCTTCAGCTAGTTTCAGCTGTTGTTCTGCTTCAGCTTGTTCAGCTGTTGTTCAGCTTCAGCTTGTTTCAGCTGTTGTTTTGCTTCAGCTTGTTTCAGCTGTTGTTCTGCTTCAGCCTGTTTCAGCTGTTGTTTTGTTTCAGCTCATTTCAGCTGTTGTTTTGATTCAGCTTGTTTCAGCTTTTGTTCTGCTTCAGCTTGTTTCAGCTGTTGTTCTGCTTCAGCTTGTTTCAGCTGTTGTTTTGCTTCAGCTAGTTTCAGCTGTTGTTTTGCTTCAGCTAGTTTCAGCTGTTGTTCAGCTTCAGCTTATTTCAGCTGTTGTTTTGCTTCAGCTTGTTCAGCTGTTGTTCAGCTTCAGCTCGTTTCAGCTGTTGTTCTGCTTCAGCTCATTTCAGCTGTAGTTTTGATTCAGCTAGTTTCAGCTGTTGTTCTGCTTCAGCTTGTTCAGCTGTGGTTCAGCTTCAACTTGCTACATCTGTTGTTCTGCTTCAGCTTGTTCAGCTGTTGTTCAGCTTCAGCTTGTTTCAGCTGTTGTTTTGCTTCAGCTTGTTTCAGCTGTTGTTTTGCTTCAGCTTGTTTCAGCTGTTGTTCTGCTTCAGCTCATTTCAGCTGTAGTTTTGCTTCAGCTTGTTTCAGCTGTTGTTTTGCTTCAGCATGTTTCAGCTGTTGTTTTGCTTCAGCTGGTTTCAGCTGTTGTTCTGCTTCAGCTCGCTACAGCTGTTGTTCTGCTCCAGCTCGCTCCAGCTGTTGTTCTGCTCAAGCTCATTTCAGCTGTTGTTCTGCTTCAGCTCATTTCAGTTGTTGTTCTTCTTCAACTCGTTTCAGCTGTTGTTCTAATTCAGCTCGTTTCAGCTGTTGTTCTGCTTCAGCTCGTTTCAGCTGTTGGTCTGCTCCAGCTCGTTTCAGCTGTTGTTCTGCTTCAGCTCATTTCAGTTGTTGTTCTTCTTCAACTCGTTTCAGCTGTTGTTCTGCTTCAGCTCGTTTCAGCTGTTGTTCTGCTTCAGCTCATTTCAGTTGTTGTTCTTCTTCAACTCGTTTCAGCTGTTGTTCTGCTTCAGCTCGTTTCAGCTGTTGTTCTGCTTCAGTTCGTTTCTGCTGTTGTTCTGCTTTAGCTCATTTCAGTTGTTGTTCTTCTTCAACTTGTTTCAGCTGTTGTTCTGCTTCAGCTCGTTTCAGCTGTTGTTCTGCTTCAGCTCGTTTCAGCTGTTGTTCTGCTTCAGCTCGTTTCATCTGTTGTTCTGCTCCAGCTCATTTCAGCTGTTGTTCTGCTTCAGCTAATCTCAGTTGTTGTTCTTCTTCAACTCGTTTCAGCTGTTGTTCTGCTTCAGCTCGTTTCAGCTGTTGTCCTGCTTTAGCTAGTTTCAGTTGTTATTCTTCAGCACATTTCAGCTGTTGTTCTGCTTCAGTTCATTACAGCTGTTGTTCTGCTTCAGCTCATGTCAGCTGTTGTTCTGCTTCAGCTTATTTCAGTTGTTGTTGTTCTGCTTCAGCTTGTTTCAGCTGTTGTTCTGCTTCAGCTCATTTCAGTTGTTGTTCTGCTTCAGCTGGTTTCAGCTGTTGTTCTGCTTCGGCTCATTTCAGCTGTTGTTCTGCTTCAGCTCATTTCAGCTGTTGTTCTGCTTCAGTTTATTTCAGCTACTGTTCTTTTTCCGATTTTTTCAGTTTCTTTCTGCAAGCTTCAGCTTCCTTCAGCCCTTTTCAGCTTCTCTCTGCTCATTTCAACTGTTGTTCTGCTTCAGCTCATTTCAGCTGTTGTTCTACTTCAGCTCATTTCAGTTGTTGTTCTGCTTCAGCTGGTTTCAGCTGTTGTTCTGCTTCGGCTCATTTCAGTTGTTGTTCTGCTTCAGCTCATTTCAGCTGTTGTTCTGCTTCAGTTCATTTCAGCTACTGTTCTTTTTCCGATTTTTTCAGTTTCTTTCTGCAAGCTTCAGCTTCCTTCAGCCCTTTTCAGCTTCTCTCTGCTCATTTCAACTGTTGTTCTGCTTCAGCTCATTTCAGCTGTTGTTCTGTTTCAGTTAATTTCAGTTGTTGTTCTTCCTCAGCACGTTTCAGCTGTTGTTCTTCTTCAGCTCACTACAGCTGTTGTTCTACTTCAGCTAATTTCAGTTGTTGTTGTTCTTCAGCTCATTTCAGCTGTTGTTCTGCTTTGGCTCATTTCAGCTATTGTTCTGCTTCAGTTCATTTCAGCTGTTGTTCTGCTTCAGTTCATTTCAGCTATTGTTCTGCTTCGGCTCATTTCAGCTGTTGTTCTGTTTCGGTTCATTTCAGTTGTTGTTCTGCTTTGGCTCATTTCAGCTGTTGTTCTGCTTTGGCTCATTTCAGCTGTTGTTCTGCTTTGGCTCATTTCAGCTATTGTTCTGCTTCACTTTATTTCAGCTGTTGTTCTGCTTTGGCTCATTACAGCTATTGTTCTGCTTCAGGTCATTTCAGGTGTTGTTCTGCTTCAGGTCATTTCAGCTGTTGTTCTGCTTCAGTTCATTTCAGCTGTTTTTCTGCTACAGTTCATTTCAGCTGTTGTTCTGTTTCAGTTCATTTCAGCTGTTGTTCTGTTTCAGTTCATTTCAGCTGTTGTTCTGCTTCAGCTTGTTTCAGCTGTTGTTCTGCTTCAGCTCATTTCAGCTATTGTTCTGCTTCAGGTCATTTCAGCTATTGTTCTGCTTCAGTTCATTTCAGCTATTGTTCTGCTTCAGGTCATTTCAGCTGTTGTTCTGCTTCAGGTCATTTCAGCTGTTGTTCTGCTTCGGCTCATTTCAGCTGTTGTTCTGTTTCAGTTAATTTCAACTTTTGTTCTGCTTCAGTTCATTTCAGTTGTTGTTCTTCCTCAGCATGTTTCAGCTGTTGTTCTGCTTCAGCTCACTACAGCTGTTGTTCTACTTCAGCTAATTTCAGTTGTTGTTGTTCTTCAGCTCGTTTCAGCTGTTGCTCTGCTTTGGCTCATTTCAGCTATTGTTCTGCTTCAGTTCATTTCAGCTGTTGTTCTGCTTCAGCTTATTTCAGTTGTTGTTCTGCTTCAGCTTGTTTCAGCTGTTGTTCTGCTTCAGCTCATTTCAGTTGTTGTTCTGCTTCAGCTGGTTTCAGCTGTTGTTCTGCTTCGGCTCATTTCAGCTGTTGTTCCGCTTCAGCTCATTTCAGCTGTTGTTCTGCTTCAGTTTATTTCAGCTACTGTTCTTTTTCCGATTTTTTCAGTTTCTTTCTGCAAGCTTCAGCTTCCTTCACCCTTTTCAGCTTCTCTCTGCTCATTTCAACTGTTGTTCTGCTTCAGCTCATTTCAGCTGTTGTTCTGTTTCAGTTCATTTGTTCTTCCTCAGCACGTTTCAGCTGTTGTTTTGCTTCAGCTCACTACAGCTGTTGTTCTACTTCATCTAATTTCAGCTATTGTTCTGCTTCAGTTCATTTCAGCTGTTGTTCTGCTTTGGCTCATTTCAGCTATTGTTCTGCTTCAGGTCATTTCAGCTGTTGTTCTGCTTCAGGTCATTTCAGCTGTTGTTCTGCTTCAGTTCATTTCAGCTGTTGTTCTGCTACAGTTCATTTCAGCTGTTGTTCTGCTTCGGCTCATTTAAGCTGTTGTTCTGCTTCGGCTCATTTCAGCTGTTGTTCTGCTTCAGTTAATTTCAGCTGTTGTTCTGCTTCAGCTCACTACAGCTGTTGTTCTGCTTCAGCTAATTTCAGTTGTTGTTCTTCCTAAGCACGTTTTAGCTGTTGTTCTGCTTCAGCTCATTTCAGCTACTGTTCTTTTTCCGATTTTTTCAGTTTCTTTCTGCAAGCTTCTGCTTCCTTCAGCCCTTTTCAGCTTCTCTCTGCTCATTTCAACTGTTGTTCTGCTTCAGCTCATTTCAGTTGTTGTTCTTCCTCAGCACGTTTCAGCTGTTGTTCTGCTTCAGCTCATTTCAGCTACTGTTCTTTTTCCGATTTTTTCAGTTTCTTTCTGCAAGCTTCTGCTTCCTTCAGCCCTTTTCAGCTTCTCTCTGCTCATTTCAACTGTTGTTCTGCTTCAGCTCATTTCAGCTGTTGTTCTGTTTCAGTTCATTTAAGTTGTTGTTCTTCCTCAGCACGTTTCAGCTGTTGTTCTGCTTCAGCTCACTACAGCTGTTGTTCTACTTCAGCTAATTTCAGTTATTGTTGTTCTTCAGCTCATTTCAGCTGTTGTTCTGCTTTGGCTCATTTCAGCTATTGTTCTGCTTCAGTTCATTTCAACTGTTGTTCTGCTTCAGTTCATTTCAGCTGTTGTTCTGCTTCAGCTCATTTCAGCTGTTGTTCTGCTTCGGCTCATTTCAGCTGTTGTTCTGTTTCGGCTCATTTCAGTTTTTGTTCTGCTTTGGCTCATTTCAGCTGTTGTTCTGCTTTGGCTCATTTCAGCTATTGTTCTGCTTCAGTTCTTTTCAGCTGTTGTTCTGCTTTGGCTCATTTCAGCTATTGTTCTGCTTCAGGTTATTTCAGCTGTTGTTCTGCTTCAGATCATTTCAGCTGTTGTTCTGCTTCAGTTCATTTCAGCTGTTGTTCTGCTACAGTTCATTTCAGCTGTTGTTCTGCTTTGGCTCATTTCAGCTGTTGTTCTGCTTCGGCTCATTTCAGCTGTTGTTCTGCTTTGGCTCATTTCAGCTGTTGTTCTGCTTCGGCTCATTTCAGCTGTTGTTCTGCTTCGGCTCATTTCAGCTGTGGTTCTGCTTCAGCTCATTTCAGCTGTTGTTCTGCTTCAGTTCATTTCAGCTACTGTTCTTTTTCCGATTTTTTCAGTTTCTTTCTGCAAGCTTCTGCTTCCTTCAGCCCTTTTCAGCTTCTCTCTGCTAATTTCAACTGTTGTTCTGCTTCAGTTCATTTCAGCTGTTGTTCTGTTTCATTTCATTTCAGCTGTTGTTCTGCTTCAGCTTATTTCAGTTGTTGTTCTGCTTCAGCTTGTTTCAGCTGTTGTTCTGCTTCAGCTCTTTTCAGCTATTGTTCTGCTTCAGCTCATTTCAACTGTTGTTCTGCTTCAGTTCATTTCAGCTGTTGTTCTGCTTCAGTTCATTTCAACTGTTGTTCTGCTTCAGCTCATTTCAGTTGTTGTTCTGCTTCAGCTTGTTTCAGCTGTTGATCTGCTTCAGCTCATTTCAGTTGTTGTTCTGCTTCAGCTGGTTTCAGCTGTTGTTCTGCTTCGGCTCATTTCAGCTGTTGTTCCGCTTCAGCTCATTTCAGCTGTTGTTCTGCTTCAGTTTATTTCAGCTACTGTTCTTTTTCCAAATTTTTCAGTTTCTTTCTGCAAGCTTCAGCTTCCTTCAGCCCTTTTCAGCTTCTCTCTGCTCATTTCAACTGTTGTTATGATTCAGCTCATTTCAGCTGTTGTTCTGTTTCAGTTCATTTCAGTTGTTGTTCTTCCTCAGCACGTTTCAGTTGTTGTTCTGCTTCAGCTCACTACAGCTGTTGTTCTACTTCAGCTAATTTCAGTTGTTGTTGTTCTTTAGCTCATTTCAGCTGTTATTCTGCTTTGGCTCATTTCAGCTATTGTTCTGCTTCAGCTCATTTCAGCTGTTGTTCTGTTTCAGTTCATTTCAGTTGTTGTTCTTCCTCAGCCCGTTTCAGTTGTTGTTCTGCTTCAGCTCACTACAGCTGTTGTTCTGTTTCGGCTCATTTCAGTTGTTGTTCTGCTTTGGCTCATTTCAGCTGTTGTTCTGCTTTGGCTCATTTCAGCTATTGTTCTGCTTCAGTTCATTTCAGCTGTTGTTCTGCTTTGGCTCATTTCAGCTATTGTTCTGCTTCAGGTCCTTTCAGCTGTTGTTCTGCTTCAGTTCATTTCAGCTGTTGTTCTGCTACAGTTCATTTCAGCTGTTGTTCTGCTTCGGCTCATTTCAGCTGTTGTTCTGCTTCGGCTCATTTTAGCTGTTGTTCTGCTTCAGTTCATTTCAGCTGTTGTTCTGCTTCGGCTCATTTCAGCTGTTGTTCTGCTTCGGCTCATTTCAGCTGTGGTTCTGCTTCAGCTCATTTCAGCTGTTGTTCTGCTTCAGTTCATTTCAGCTGTTGTTCTGCTTCAGTTTATTTCAGCTACTGTTCTTTTTCCGATTTTTTCAGTTTGTTTCTGCAAGCTTCTGCTTCCTTCAGCCCTTTTCAGCTTCTCTCTGCTCATTTCAACTGTTGTTCTGCTTCAGCTCATTTCAGTTGTTGTTCTTCCTCAGCACGTTTCAGCTGTTGTTCTTTTTCAGCTCATTTCAGTTGTTGTTCTGCTTCAGCTTGTTTCAGCTGTTGTTCTGCTTCAGCTCATTTCAGTTGTTGTTCTGCTTCAGCTGGTTTCAGCTGTTGTTCTGCTTCGGCTCATTTCAGCTGTTGTTCCGCTTCAGCTCATTTCAGCTGTTGTTCTGCCTCAGTTTATTTCAGCTACTGTTCTTTTTCCAATTTTTTCAGTTTCTTTCTGCAAGCTTCAGCTTCCTTCAGCCCTTTTCAGCTTCTCTCTGCTCATTTCAACTGTTGTTCTGCTTCAGCTCATTTCAGCTGTTGTTCTGTTTCAGTTCATTTAAGTTTTTGTTCTTCCTCAGCACGTTTCAGCTGTTGTTCTGCTTCAGCTCACTACAGCTGTTGTTCTACTTCAGCTAATTTCAGTTATTGTTGTTCTTCAGCTCATTTCAGCTGTTGTTCTGCTTTGGCTCATTTCAGCTATTGTTCTGCTTCAGTTCATTTCAACTGTTGTTCTGCTTCAGTTCATTTCAGCTGTTGTTCTGCTTCAGCTCATTTCAGCTGTTGTTCTGCTTCGGCTCATTTCAGCTGTTGTTCTGTTTCGGCTCATTTCAGTTTTTGTTCTGCTTTGGCTCATTTCAGCTGTTGTTCTGCTTTGGCTCATTTCAGCTATTGTTCTGCTTCAGTTCTTTTCAGCTGTTGTTTTGCTTTGGCTCATTTCAGCTATTGTTCTGCTTCAGGTCATTTCAGCTGTTGTTCTGCTTCAGGTCATTTCAGCTGTTGTTCTGCTTCAGTTCATTTCAGCTGTTGTTCTGCTACAGTTCATTTCAGCTGTTGTTCTGCTTTGGCTCATTTCAGCTGTTGTTCTGCTTCGGCTCATTTCAGCTGTTGTTCTGCTTTGGCTCATTTCAGCTGTTGTTCTGCTTCGGCTCATTTCAGCTGTTGTTCTGCTTCGGCTCATTTCAGCTGTGGTTCTGCTTCAGCTCATTTCAGCTGTTGTTCTGCTTCAGTTCATTTCAGCTACTGTTCTTTTTCCGATTTTTTCAGTTTCTTTCTGCAAGCTTCTGCTTCCTTCAGCCCTTTTCAGCTTCTCTCTGCTCATTTCAACTGTTGTTCTGCTTCAGCTCATTTCAGCTGTTGTTCTGCTTCAGTTCATTTCAGCTACTGTTCTTTTTCCGATTTTTTCAGTTTCTTTCTGCAAGCTTCTGCTTCCTTCAGCCCTTTTCAGCTTCTCTCTGCTCATTTCAACTGTTGTTCTGCTTCAGTTCATTTCAGCTGTTGTTCTGTTTAATTTCATTTCAGCTGTTGTTCTGCTTCAGCTTATTTCAGTTGTTGTTCTGCTTCAGCTTGTTTCAGCTGTTGTTCTGCTTCAGCTCTTTTCAGCTATTGTTCTGCTTCAGCTCATTTCAACTGTTGTTCTGCTTCAGTTCATTTCAGCTGTTGTTCTGCTTCAGTTCATTTCAACTGTTGTTCTGCTTCAGCTCATTTCAGTTGTTGTTCTGCTTCAGCTTGTTTCAGCTGTTGATCTGCTTCAGCTCATTTCAGTTGTTGTTCTGCTTCAGCTGGTTTCAGCTGTTGTTCTGCTTCGGCTCATTTCAGCTGTTGTTCCGCTTCAGCTCATTTCAGCTGTTGTTCTGCTTCAGTTTATTTCAGCTACTGTTCTTTTTCCAAAATTTTCAGTTTCTTTCTGCAAGCTTCAGCTTCCTTCAGCCCTTTTCAGCTTCTCTCTGCTCATTTCAACTGTTGTTATGATTCAGCTCATTTCAGCTGTTGTTCTGTTTCAGTTCATTTCAGTTGTTGTTCTTCCTCAGCACGTTTCAGTTGTTGTTCTGCTTCAGCTCACTACAGCTGTTGTTCTACTTCAGCTAATTTCAGTTGTTGTTGTTCTTTAGCTCATTTCAGCTGTTATTCTGCTTTGGCTCATTTCAGCTATTGTTCTGCTTCAGCTCATTTCAGCTGTTGTTCTGTTTCAGTTCATTTCAGTTGTTGTTCTTCCTCAGCCCGTTTCAGTTGTTGTTCTGCTTCAGCTCACTACAGCTGTTGTTCTGTTTCAGCTCATTTCAGTTGTTGTTCTGCTTTGGCTCATTTCAGCTGTTGTTCTGCTTTGGCTCATTTCAGCTATTGTTCTGCTTCAGTTCATTTCAGCTGTTGTTCTGCTTTGGCTCATTTCAGCTATTGTTCTGCTTCAGGTCCTTTCAGCTGTTGTTCTGCTTCAGTTCATTTCAGCTGTTGTTCTGCTACAGTTCATTTCAGCTGTTGTTCTGCTTCGGCTCATTTCAGCTGTTGTTCTGCTTCGGCTCATTTTAGCTGTTGTTCTGCTTCAGTTCATTTCAGCTGTTGTTCTGCTTCGGCTCATTTCAGCTGTTGTTCTGCTTCGGCTCATTTCAGCTGTGGTTCTGCTTCAGCTCATTTCAGCTGTTGTTCTGCTTCAGTTCATTTCAGCTGTTGTTCTGCTTCAGTTTATTTCAGCTACTGTTCTTTTTCCGATTTTTTCAGTTTGTTTCTGCAAGCTTCTGCTTCCTTCAGCCCTTTTCAGCTTCTCTCTGCTCATTTCAACTGTTGTTCTGCTTCAGCTCATTTCAGTTGTTGTTCTTCCTCAGCACGTTTCAGCTGTTGTTCTGCTTCAGCTCATTTCAGCTACTGTTCTTTTTCCGATTTTTTCAGTTTCTTTCTGCAAGCTTCTGCTTCCTTCAGCCCTTTTCAGCTTCTCTCTGCTCATTTCAACTGTTGTTCTGCTTCAGTTCATTTCAACTGTTGTTCTGCTTCAGTTCATTTCAGCTGTTGTTCTGCTTCAGTTTATTTCAGCTACTGTTCTTTTCCCGATTTTTTCAGTTTGTTTCTGCAAGCTTCTGCTTCCTTCAGCCCTTTTCAGCTTCTCTCTGCTCATTTCAACTGTTGTTCTGCTTCAGCTCATTTCAGTTGTTGTTCTTCCTCAGCACGTTTCAGCTGTTGTTCTGCTTCAGCTCATTTCAGCTACTGTTCTTTTTCCGATTTTTTCAGTTTCTTTCTGCAAGCTTCTGCTTCCTTCAGCCCTTTTCAGCTTCTCTCTGCTCATTTCAACTGTTGTTCTGCTTCAGTTCATTTCAGCTGTTGTTCTGCTTCAGTTCATTTCAACTGTTGTTCTGCTTCAGCTCATTTTCGTTGTTGTTCTTCCTCAGCACGTTTCAGCTGTTGTTCTGCTTCAGCTCACTACAGCTGTTGTTCTAATTCAGCTAATTTCAGTTGTTGTTGTTCTTCAGCTCGTTTCAGCTGTTGTTCTGCTTTGGCTCATTTCAGCTATTGTTCTGCTTCAGTTCATTTCAGCTGTTGTTCTGCTTCGGCTCATTTCAGCTGTTGTTCTGCTTCGGCTCATTTCAGCTGTTGTTCTGCTTCGGCTCATATCAGCTGTTGTTCTGCTTCAGTTCATTTCAGCTGTTGTTCTGCTTCGGCTCATTTGAGCGGTTGTTCTGCTTTGGCTCATTTCAGCTATTGTTCTGCTTCAGTTCATTTCACCTGTTGTTCTGCTTCAGTTCATTTCAGCTACTGTTCTGCTTCAGCCCTTTGCAGCTTCTCTCTGCTCATTTTAGCTATGCCTATGTTTTTAGCTTATTTGTACTCTTTTATTTTCCTACTTTCCGCAAATATCAGTTGTTCATTTCAGCTCACATGAAAAGTTTAGAGAAGAAACATTTTCAGTTGGTTTCAGCTTCTTCAGCAGCAAAACATTCAGCCCCCGGCAGAGCTCAGCGTACATGCAGTACGCCGCACTACGCCGTACGTACGCCGAGGCACAAGCGTAGCCCCGCAGGGCACGAACGCGCAAAGCTCAAATTTTACGACCGCGTACGCGAGGCGCGTTGTCTCACAATAAACTTCCCCGGCGCCGGACTGTTTTGTATGTTACACAAATGTATTAATTCCCCTTCTTCATCGCTGATCTGGACTTTTATTTTGATTTTTTTCCAAAAGTCAAGTGATCGCTTCCTCCTCCGCAACTCCATGACTGAAATGAATGAATTTGTCACGAGCGAATAATAACTCATGTCCTACCTGGCTGCGCGACGTTCTAAATATTTCCTGGTGGGCTGTGGGCTGCAGGACCAAGGCTCCCTGTTTTTATTTTTTAGAACTTTTTATTAACATATAAAGTTTAGAAACACCGCAGCGGCTGCAGCCGAGCCAGCTCATGCATTTTTTTCTCCCACTCGACCTGTCAATCAATTGAGTAGGCGTGTCAGCAAATGACCAATCAGCGACCTCAGTTTGTCCCGTAGGTAGACGCTCTGCACGCAGCTGCTCAAATTACAACAAGAATTTGGAGTGAAAACGCGAGCATTTAACACAAGAATGAAAGCAGAGCTGTGCCAGCGAACGCGTGCGCACAGAATGCGCGCGTAGAGCGGCGTACAGGCAGTACGCTGAGCTCTGCCGGGGGCAGCTTCCACACTGCATTGACAGACAATTGTGTTTATGCCAGTGTGTGTGTGTGTGTATGTATGTTTGTTTCTGTTACATTGTAAGGCCCATTTTTCAGCACATACTAAATTGTGAGGACCAACTGCTCCTTGTGAGGACCAAAGCCTGGTCCTCATAAAGTTCAAGTGTGATTGGTGGGTTAGGGGTTAAATTTAGGACTAATGCCCCTTTTACATTAGTACCTGTAGTACCGGTACAGCATGGCTCTACTCTACTCTGTACGGTAGGATGGGTTAGGGTTAGGCATGCACTGGTAATGGTTAGGTTTAGGGTAAGGGTCAGGGTTAGGCTATAGAAATGAATGGAAGTCCCCATCTGCAAGGAGCTGGCAGGGGCATTCCTGTAAATAATGTCACCATAGTCAATGGCTGGTAAGAAGGTAACGGTTACTAGGTGTTTTCTGGCATTCAGCGTTGAGCAAGATCTATTTCTGAAAAAGAAACCCGGTTTTAATTTCAGTTTCTTTATCAAGTTTTCAACATGTGGTTTAAAAGAGAGATGTGCATCAACCAAAACTCCAATAAAGTCCAGTTGATCTTGTGTTGAACGCCTTTTTGATTTATCATGTCCTGGACGTCTGAGAATCTTCACCAGCAAAACTCCAAGTATTTGTAAGAATTTACAAACTCAATAGGAACACCATGCATGGATGGGATGGGAGGAAGATCTGAGCATGCATCAGGGGATGGGAGGAAGAGTTGCTGGCACCCACTTTCTGTTGGAAAACAACATCCATTTGGTTTTGTCAGCATTTAGCACCAGCTTGAAATGGACTTTGTCTGACTGAGTGATGTCAAATACAGACTGTAGAGCTGGAAAACCTTGGCCACTGTGTTAGCTTGACAATAAATAACAGTGTCATTGGCATAGAGATGCAAGGATGTGTCAGGAATGTTTAGACCTACATTATTTATATAAATTGTAAAAAGAGTGGGACCTAAAACTGACCCTTGTGGCTCACCATTGGTGACCGTTAGGTTGCTGTATGAAGTACCGTTATGTTGAACACATTGCCTCCGTCCTAAGAGATAGTTTGAGAACCAGCCAACAGTGTGATCTGAGAAGCCAATATCTGAGAGCCTGTGGTGTAAGATGTGATGATCTACAGTATCAAAAGCTTTGGACAGGTCTAAGTAAAGTGCGGCACAGTAATTCTTAACATCCAAAGCTTCAACAACATCATTCAAAACTTTTAGCGAAGCAGTCGTTCGTAGTCAACTTGAATAAAAATGGCTGCCACAGCCAGCTGTCCATGGTGGTAGCTGATAGTCATTCTCATTACATGTTTTAGGTGCTAACAAATCCTACAATATCTTGTAGGACTGCATTGATCGTGCATTAATTTATTTTTTACAATTTTTGACCAAACCGTCTGTTATTTTTATCATAAGATGATCTCAGTTTAAACTTGTTGTACAAAGTATAAAAGGCAGCTTGTAATATGCGTATGCTTTTACTGTATTTACTTCTCTAATGGGTAATAAAAATAAGTGACAACACATTTTGAAACACAACTGATATAATGTCCCTGGTTGTGGTGATGTTTTGTTAACACTGGCCAGAGGTCGGTCTGAGCAGCACCTGCCAGTTTGGTAAAACTGTATAACATTTTTATTCAGCAGTGTCATTCTGAAGAGGTGTTGGTACTAATATTAATACTTGCATTAGTTCTGTAATACCTGTTATTGTTTCTGCTTAACGATTGTTAGAGGGAGAATGGATTTAGCACAGCTGTATTTATCAGGGGTGATTAGAGGAAAAGGCTTTGTGCGCATTCATGGCCAAGAAAAGGCCCGCTCAATACGATGACTCAAAATTCATCATGTTAGAGGGCAGACAATACTATCTGCTGCCTTTTCATTATATATTACTCATGCAGCACTATTCAGTCCTCAGAGCATTACTCACGCAGTAGCTGAAATGGAATTTGAGTGGCTGGAATGTGATGCAGAGGGAAAGCAAAAAAAAAAAAAAAAAAGACGGGGGAATAAAATTTACTGGAGAAATGGCAGAGGGAGCTACACCATCAAGTGCAGGAACATTTTTATGTTTTTCACAAGCTCACTTCAGCTCTGCTTGATTCATGTTTGTGCACATAGGTGCTTAAAACTTTCAAATTATATCCAGCGTCTGGCAACTAAAATTAAAGTGTCGGGAAAACTGTTAATCAAACAAGACTGCGCCAACCTCCTGGGTCTTAGTGACATTTAGTTTTGTATGAAGTATGCTCACACCAGCCCTGCTCGTTGAGTCAGCAGAAGAAGATGAAAAGCTAAAGCAATCAGGGCTGTGGCAAGCACTGGCTAATGCCTTAAAGAGATAGTCCAGTCGTTTTTGAATGGAAGTCAGGCCAGATTGTTATCAGTACAGGTAGTCCCCGACTTACGAGCGAGTTCCGTTCGTACGAGGTGCTCGTAACACAAAATCTCGTATGTCGGAACACGAAACACGTGTCGCTCGTAAGTCCGGATTTTCGGTCGTAAGTCGGAAAATTTATGCTAGCGCTACTACGAACACTTGTTTTTCAACACAAACGTACATACTAGTTCATAAACATGCTCAGAAACTTGTTTACAAACTGTTAGCTAACACACCTTCATCTAAAAACACATACAAGTGCTGTATTTTCTGTATGTTCTGAACTTTACTGTTCGTTAGTCAGCTCGTAAGTCCGGAACCTCGTATGTCGATGTGCTCGTAAGTCGGGGAGTACCTGTAGCTGGAAGTATCTTAGCAGCCATGGCATCAGTCGTGGAGCACAGAGTGTGGAAAAGAGGCAGACGTATTTATCCAGGCTGGGCTAAGATCCTGTTGACACCAGGATGACCTCTAGAAATGTTTGTGTTTTTTTTCAGTGTTTCATAGGGCAAATAGACAAATAAAAAAGACTGGGGTTTACATGAAAATGCCATGATGTCGTCCACGTCTAGTCTGACGATGGCGACCCTGGATAGCTTCTGGCATGTGCTCATAGGTGGCTGGCAAATCTGGACTTTGTCTTAAATAGTCGGTCGCAGGTCACGCAGTATAGCTGGCCCGCACTGTTGTAGGAGGGTTTAGGTCAGTTCTTGCGAATTTGTCGTTTGACGTCTAACTCCATGGGTGTAGCCACGATTTTATGAGGGGCGGTACGTTTAAAGGAAAAGTGGACCTGGAAAGAGCAACACGCCTCGGTGGTTCACTGGAAGCGCGTCGGGTTGCCACGCCAAACTTTATCTCGACTCAGGTTCGATCCTCACTTGGTTGAACTTATTTTACGTTTGTCTTTTATTGGATAAAAAAAAGGAGTTTGTGTTATGCCTGTGGTTAACACAAACTCTTTTTTTTAATCCAATAAAAGACAAACGTAAAATAAGTTCAACCAAGTGAGGATCGAACCCGAGTCGAGATAAAGTTTGGAGTGGCAACCCGACGCGCTTCCAGTGAACCACCGAGGCGTGTTAACTGGTTTGACATTAGCGGTTTCTCCATACCTTCTCTTTCCACCTCTCTTAACACAGAACTTGTGTTGTGCAGGAGTTGTAGGCGGGACTTCATAGGCAAAGTGGGCGGTTCGTTCGAACCCAACAAACCCCCCCCTGGCTACGTGCATGAACTCAGAAAGGCGAGAATTTTCTAAGTTTCAGACGCCTGTCTTGACCTTTGAACGCCCCATTGATATTCTTTGAGCAGCCTCCTCCCACTCTTTGGTGGCCAAACTACACGCAGTCAGATCATGTTTGAAGACGTCCTTATAGTGAAGGTACTGCCCGCCAGAGTCGTGCTTCCCACTCGAAAACGCCATAGTTTCTATGCCAGGCAGAGTTGCTATTACACTGCTGCTTTTAAATTATTGTATTTTGACCCAACCTATTTATTTGTGCTGAGTGAGGATGTTGTAAGACGAAGTATGTGTGTTGTGTTTGGTGAACATGTGCACAGAAAAGGAGAGTAAAAAAAAAAAAAAAAACTTAATGTGTATCTGGCAACCCTGAGTGGGCTCAGCTGCATGCAGTGTCTGGATGATCACAGTTGCATCCAAACTGATGAATACAGGAACGTTCCTTTGGACCAAGGGTGTTGTTGGTTTGCTCCTACATGCTGGAAAAAGAGTCTCACAAGAAACTCTGCAGAGCATTTCAAACCTCTGCGGGGGAGTTCCCCTCGAAAACGTCCACTCTGAGACCTGCATTCAGAAACCTTCTGTCATGGTCACGGACATCCAGTCTGAGGCAGAAAAGCTCTGGTATTACAAAATAAACAAATAAATAAACTTGTGTAAACAGGATAGCTAGCTAAATGAGTGCCAGATTTATTTTCTAAAATTTCAGGCTTATAAAACTCTTTCCCAGAAAAAAAACATGCAACTGTAAAAAAATAAATTAATTAAAAAAAAAAAGCTACATTATCAAATATTAAAGTTTTAATTTCTGTGTCATGCCATTTCTTTTCTAAGCAAACCACATTTGTGTTATTAAGCCAAGGTCAGTGTGGGAGCGACTGCATTCAGGCCGATGATGCTGAGGTTGCTGAAAGCATCAGTCTTCTAGAAGCTGCGTTGTAAATCACCATGGCAACCAGTGACTCAACACATTTCTACATGCTGGAAGTTTCATCATTTTGCAGGTTCTTTGACACATTATTCCATAGCTGACCAAACAAATATTGTAATATATATATATATATATATATACATATATA
>JBBPBX010038296.1:18639-30477 GCA_038048925.1 Garcialebias charrua
GTCTTCAGCTTCGGAGAAGAAGTTCATGAGTTTTGTTTTTGAATCTTTTCTTTAATTTAGCTGTGGTTATGTTCATCACCTGTTGCTGAAAGATGAAGACAGTCTATGTGTTTGCTCCCTGTCTGTTCATCCATTACCTTCATTAAGATCAAGATCTCTTTAGTAATGGGGGATATGTCATTAAACAATGATACACAAGCAGTACACTGATGTTCCCACTGTGAAGGATTTGATTAGTAAATGTTTGTAGTTATCGAGATGAGTGTTTTTCTGGACTGGAACTGAACAGGGAATGCAAGTAAACCTAAATGTTTTTGATGCAAGATATTGAAGTGAGTATGAGTTACACTGTGTGGAAGAACAGAGGGAGGGTTTTCTCTCTGCTTGTCTGAAACAGCCCAGACTGATGGATTTACAGTGGAGTGAGTGAAGGGAGCAGTTGTTGGATAAAAATATCTTCGATTCATTTCTCAAAAAAACCACATGAGGACACGAGAATACATTCTACCGGTTTTTACTTGCAAGGACAGACTTCCACTCACAGGCTTACACAGCAGCAGAAGTGAGAGGCAGTCTCAGGAAGATCAACCCTCATAAAGCAACCGGACCAGACAACATCCCAGGGAAAGTTCTGAAGGAATGTGCGGACCAGCTCTGTGAGGTGCTGGCTGACATCTTCACCACCTCACTTGCACTGGAGTCAGTTCCCACCTGCCTGAAGACCGCCACCATCATCCCAGTCCCAAAGAGCTCCACAGTGACTGGTCTGAATGACTATAGACCGGTGGCCCTCACCCCGATAGTCGCTAAATGTTTTGAGAAACTGGTCATGTCCCACATCAAGGCAACCGTCAACATCAATGAGGACCCTCATCAATACGCATACCGTGAGAACCGATCAACAGAGGACGCCATTTCTTCCGTGGTCCACACTGCTCTCACCCACCTGGATCAGAAGACTCATACGTGCGTCTGCTCTTTGTGGACTTCACATCTGCCTTCAACACCATGATCCCCCAAACTCTGATAGACAAACTATCTACACTTGGACTAAGCCCCTCTATTTGTAACTGGGTACTAGACTTCTTAACAGACAGACCACAGTCCGTGAAGATCCACAACTTCTCCTCCTCCACCATAACCCTCAGCACTGGCTCTCCTCAGGGATGTGTGCTGAGCCCCCTTCTGTTCACTCTGCTCACATATGATTGTACAGCCACACTTCCAGGCTGTCATATTGTTAAGTTTGCAGATGATACAGCGGTGGTGGGATGCATCACAAACAATGATGAGTCCAGCTACAGACAGGAGGTGGAACACCTGGAGAGCTGGTGCAAAGAGAATAATCTTCACATGAATGTGAAGAAGACAAAGGAGATGATTGTGGACTTCAGAAGGAACAAACACACCCACACCCCACTGAACATAAGTGGATCTGCAGTGGAAGTGGTCTCCAGCTACAAGTACTTGGGTGTACACATGAATGATAACCTCAGCTGGAGCAACAACACCACCAGCCTGATCAAGAAAGGTCATCAGAGACTCTACTTCCTCAGACGGCTGAGACGAGCTGGTCTGAGCAGCCCAGTTCTCACCTCCTTCTACAGGTGTGCAGTGGAGAGCATCCTGTGCTCCAGCATCAACGTGTGGCATGGAGGCTGCACAGTTGAAGAGAGGAAAGCTCTACAGAGAGTGGTGAAGGCTGCACAGAAGTCTGTTGGAGTCAGTCTCCCCACCATCACAGACATTTACACCTCCAGATGCAGGAAAAGAGCCACCTGCATCATGAAAGACCTCACTCACCCAGCACACTCACTCTTTGCCCCACTCCCCTCAGGACGGAGGTTGAGGAGCATCAAATGTAGAACCACTAGACTGAGGAACAGCTTCTACCCTGAGGCTGTTAGACTCATGAATAAATAAAAATAAAATAAAAAAATAAACACTGCAAAATATCACATCATGCTGATGCTGATCTGTTTTCTTGTTGCTGTGTTCATCTGTGACCATCTGCTCATACAAACTCATGTTCGTGCTGCTGTTTATTCCCACTATATTAGGCTTAGTGTATTACTAGTTGATGTTTTTCTTAGTTAATTCTAGATGTTATTACTGTTTTTCTCTTGCATTTGTTGTTGGATGTAACTGGGACCCTGTGTACATAATCTCGTTTTCATCACATGTACCACATGCGGTGCAAATGACAATAAAGACTCTCTGACTCTCTGACTCTGACAGATGCATCATCGAGCCCGGTGGTGAGCAGGATGCAAGAATTGTTTTATGCTTATCGGTTCTTGGCCCTGATGACCTCGGCCTCATCCAGCTGCACATGCAGGCTCCTCTCTGAGAGGGAAAAGAGCTCTCTGAACTCTCACACATGGTTCAACATTAATTTAACATTAGTTAGTGATAAACATTTTTGACCTCGACCAAAATTCCCCTGACAGCAATTTTATCCACCACCCGTTGCAATGGCCGTGGCAGGGAGTAGTTAATGGTGGCATTGACCAACATAGATTAATTTTCGGCCACCCCAATCATAAAAAAATATATATATATTTTTATGAAATATGAAATCTAGAAATCATATTTTCCTCAAATGTTCGAGGTGGCTGGTTTATATTTATTTATATGGCTGGGGCCATCTTGGATTTTGTCGTGGCAAACTAGTTTTTGACAGAGACGTGACACCTAGATGCAGCAACACACCAAAATGGACGTTGGCATCTCACTTACGTTCCAAGTTATCATGCTCACAACATGCACGGATGGACGGACAGATGGCATTTCCAAATCCCACTCTTCGCTAAGCTACAAGGGGCAAAAAAAAAAAATTAACACTAGAGGTTAAAACACATGTTTTCTTCACAAAATGCATTTCATCTTAAAGTGAAGGGGTGTGGAATAATAGTGAGGCTTAAAATGAGGCAATACTTTAAAAACACATTTCAGGCTTGGATTAAAATGGCTACAACTCATTTTTGGCTATTGTTATTGTCATTTTTCAACATACAGTGATCTCAGTGTAAATCTCTGCCATGAAAGGCAACGAGTGATACACATTCTAGGCCTTTATAGTGATGCACATTCTAGACCTTTATAGTGATACGGATTCTAGGCCTTTATAGTAACACACATTCTAGGCCTTTATAGTGATACACATTCTAGGCCTTTATAGTGATACAGATTCTAGGCCTTTATAGTAACCCACATTCTAAGCCTTTATAGTGATTCACATTCTAGGCCTTTATAGTGATACACATTCTAGGCCTTTATAGTGATACACATTCTAGGCCTTTATAGTGATACACATTCTAGGCCTTTATAGTGATACACATTCTAGGCCTTTATAGTGATACACATTCTAGGCCTTTATAGTGATACACATTCTAGGCCTTTATAGTGATACACATTCTAGGCCTTTATAGTGATACACATTCTAGGCCTTTATAGTGATACACATTCTAGGCCTTTATAGTGATACACATTCTAGGCCTTTATAGTGATACACATTCTAGGCCTTTATAGTGATACACATTCTAGGCCTTTATAGTGATACACATTCTAGGCCTTTATAGTGATACACATTCTAGGCCTTTATAGTGATACACATTCTAGGCCTTTATAGTGATACACATTCTAGGCCTTTATAGTGATACACATTCTAGGCCTTTATAGTGATACACATTCTAGGCCTTTATAGTGATACACATTCTAGGCCTTTATAGTGATACACATTCTAGGCCTTTATAGTGATACACATTCTAGGCCTTTATAGTGATACACATTCTAGGCCTTTATAGTGATACACATTCTAGGCCTTTATAGTGATACACATTCTAGGCCTTTATAGTGATGCACATTCTAGGCCTTTATAGTTATACACATTCTAGGCCTTTATAGTGATACACATTCTAGGCCTTTATAGTGATGCACATTCTAGGCCTTTATAGTGATACACATTCTAGGCCTTTATAGTGATGCACATTCTAGACCTTTATAGTTATACACATTCTAGGCCTTTATAGTGATACACATTCTAGGCCTTTATAGTGATGCACATTCTAGACCTTTATAGTTATACACATTCTAGGCCTTTATAGTGATACACATTCTAGGCCTTTATAGTGATACACATTCTAGGCCTTTATAGTGATACACATTCTAGGCCTTTATAGTGATACACATTCTAGGCCTTTATAGTGATACACATTCTAGGCCTTTATAGTGATACACATTCTAGGCCTTTATAGTGATACACATTCTAGGCCTTTATAGTGATACACATTCTAGGCCTTTATAGTGATACACATTCTAGGCCTTTATAGTGATACACATTCTAGGCCTTTATAGTGATACACATTCTAGGCCTTTATAGTGATACACATTCTAGGCCTTTATAGTGATACACATTCTAGGCCTTTATAGTGATACACATTCTAGGCCTTTATAGTGATACACATTCTAGGCCTTTATAGTGATACACATTCTAGGCCTTTATAGTGATACACATTCTAGGCCTTTATAGTGATACACATTCTAGGCCTTTATAGTGATACACATTCTAGGCCTTTATAGTGATACACATTCTAGGCCTTTATAGTGATACACATTCTAGGCCTTTATAGTGATACACATTCTAGGCCTTTATAGTGATACACATTCTAGGCCTTTATAGTGATACACATTCTAGGCCTTTATAGTGATACACATTCTAGGCCTTTATAGTGATACACATTCTAGGCCTTTATAGTGATACACATTCTAGGCCTTTATAGTGATACACATTCTAGGCCTTTATAGTGATACACATTCTAGGCCTTTATAGTGATACACATTCTAGGCCTTTATAGTGATACACATTCTAGGCCTTTATAGTGATACACATTCTAGGCCTTTATAGTGATACACATTCTAGGCCTTTATAGTGATACACATTCTAGGCCTTTATAGTGATACACATTCTAGGCCTTTATAGTGATACACATTCTAGGCCTTTATAGTGATACACATTCTAGGCCTTTATAGTGATACACATTCTAGGCCTTTATAGTGATACACATTCTAGGCCTTTATAGTGATACACATTCTAGGCCTTTATAGTGATGCACATTCTAGACCTTTATAGTTATACACATTCTAGGCCTTTATAGTGATACACATTCTAGGCCTTTATAGTGATGCACATTCTAGGCCTTTATAGTTATACACATTCTAGGCCTTTATAGTGATACACATTCTAGGCCTTTATAGTGATGCACATTCTAGGCCTTTATAGTGATACACATTCTAGGCCTTTATAGTGATACACATTCTAGGCCTTTATAGTGATACACATTCTAGGCCTTTATAGTGATACACATTCTAGGCCTTTATAGTGATACACATTCTAGGCCTTTATAGTGATACACATTCTAGGCCTTTATAGTGATACACATTCTAGGCCTTTATAGTGATACACATTCTAGGCCTTTATAGTGATACACATTCTAGGCCTTTATAGTGATACACATTCTAGGCCTTTATAGTGATACACATTCTAGGCCTTTATAGTGATACACATTCTAGGCCTTTATAGTGATACACATTCTAGGCCTTTATAGTGATACACATTCTAGGCCTTTATAGTGATACACATTCTAGGCCTTTATAGTGATACACATTCTAGGCCTTTATAGTGATACACATTCTAGGCCTTTATAGTGATACACATTCTAGGCCTTTATAGTGATACACATTCTAGGCCTTTATAGTGATACACATTCTAGGCCTTTATAGTGATACACATTCTAGGCCTTTATAGTGATACACATTCTAGGCCTTTATAGTGATACACATTCTAGGCCTTTATAGTGATACACATTCTAGGCCTTTATAGTGATACACATTCTAGGCCTTTATAGTGATACACATTCTAGGCCTTTATAGTGATACACATTCTAGGCCTTTATAGTGATACACATTCTAGGCCTTTATAGTGATACACATTCTAGGCCTTTATAGTGATACACATTCTAGGCCTTTATAGTGATCTCACATTCTAGGCCTTTATAGTGATACACATTCTAGGCCTTTATAGTGATACACATTCTAGGCCTTTATAGTGATACACATTCTAGGCCTTTATAGTGATACACATTCTAGGCCTTTATAGTGATACACATTCTAGGCCTTTATAGTGATACACATTCTAGGCCTTTATAGTGATACACATTCTAGGCCTTTATAGTGATACACATTCTAGGCCTTTATAGTGATACACATTCTAGGCCTTTATAGTGATACAGATTCTAGGCCTTTATAGTAACACACATTCTAGGCCTTTATAGTGAAACACATTCTAGGCCTTTATAGTGATACAGATTCTAGGCCTTTATTTAACACAAAACTTTGTGGGACTAAAGTTAAAGGCACCACAGCGCCCTGAGACCTCCACCCCTCATTGCTCTGTCTTTGCTGTGTGTAACCTGAGAAACAAAGCCCAGGTAATAATAATGTGCACTTGTAAAGCTTATTGCTACAACACCAGAGCAGCATTTCACAAACTCCCAGAGGATGTTAGACCTCACGGCTCCAAGTGTTTGTGATTTCAGAGATTAAATGCTTGTTTCTGTCTCACACACACAAACTTGCTCGGCAGTTAGATCCATGCTCACTGCACATGTCAGCGTGTTCTTGGACCCGAAACTGAACTCTACACTCAGTGGACTGAAAGTGTGTGCACAATGGAGAAAGAAAACACAAGAAGTTCTGTTTGAGTTTATGATAGCGAAATATACGGAAAACATTCTAGAAGGTTTAGTCAAGGTGTAAAATGTGCTATTACTTTACTACAGTTACTCATTGATCATATATTATTTATGTATAGAAAAGTGTGACTGTCTAATAAAATGTTCATTTAAATTCATGCTCAACTTCTTAAGCAATGCTGTAAACAAACAATTCTTGGTGGAGGAAATTACAGAGCAGTGGATGGTGGCGTGTGGATGTCTTACACCGGGCAGATTTACATATTCTATCATCAGCTCGGTGAGTCTGCTGTCTGAAACATTTTCATCCCTCGTGTCAGACCGTAATGGATTTGCGCCTCAGTGGCTCCTGCAAACAGCCATCACCTACCATAAACCACAATCTCATTTGCATTGTTAAGATGCTAATTTAGCTTTCAGAGGATGAAGAGGACAAAGGGCTGACTCTGGGTGCAAGGGGGCTGACCATCAAACCGTGCATTCTGCAGCTCAGCACGTGCACTTGAGGGCTTGGATGACAACAGGACCTTGAAGATGAACTGCGGCCATGTGGAGAAAAGGAAACATGCTGAACGACTCGACAGAATACGACCTTGAAGATGTCTGCATCACTAATGTGTCAGAACATGGAACAACACTTCTTTCATTTAGTATAGATGAATAACAGAGATAAACCATGCCCTCCATTTTCAATTGTTGATCCAATTTCCAGGTTGCACAGCGGTGCAGTGGTAAGCACTATCAGCTCACAGAAAGTAAGTCGCAGGTTTGCCTTCCGGCCTTTCTGTGTGGAGTTTGCATTCTCTCCCTGTGCGTGTGTTTTCTCGTAGTACTCTGGTTTCCTTCCACAAATCAAGTCATGCATATTAGGGTGAGTGGTAACTAGATGGTTCATAGATGTGAGTGAGAATGTTTGTTTTGTTTCGTTTGTACCTTTGTAGCCTTGTGATGGACCGGAGACCTGTAGGCTCTGTCGTGACCCGGAAAGGAAAAGGCGAGTAAGAAAAATGCATGGACGGATTCAATTTCCTTGAGTTTTAATGACTATAACGCTTTCTTTATCTTTTTTCTCTTTCTCTCTCACTCGCTCTCTCTCACACACACAGACATGGGCATGTGCCAAACCAAAATCAAATAAGCTCATGTTGTTTCTTCTTTATTGGCCACACATAAAATTATTAGATTTAAATCACAAATTTTCATATACAAATCACGTTGCAAATACAAAAATGTTGCATGATATTAAAATTATTATTTGATGCTTTTATTACAACTTGCAGGACTTGATCCTCCAGAGATCTACACAGAGCTACTAAGTCTTGGCACAGATTTTTTTAGGTGCTTCTGAAGCTCCTCATGATTACTTTGTGCACACTTGGCAATTGTCTGCCCTCTGTTGTGTTAGATGTGTGCCAACAAGTGCATAGACTCAATAGAAACCACCCTGTCTCTTTAAGTCATCATTCCTGATGGTTATGCTGAACTGTGGTGGAATGTTCCAAAAACATACTGATGGTGGAGCTCTAGGTTACACTTGTTCTTACTGAACATGATGAAAGGTTCTACTTATATACTCGGAATCAAAGTAGTCAATTAAGTCCTCCATCCCATCTGGTGTGTGCCTCCGATGAACCATGCCATCCTGCACCTTGTCTTCTGGAAGCAAGAATAGCCCATCAAAATACCCTGATGCATGCTCAATAATCCAGGTAGAAAAATCCAAAAAAGCTAAGTCTGGTCCTCTGGACATTCAAAAAACAAAACAAAACAAAGCAAAAAAAAACTGTAGAAACGTTTCGTCTTTCGTCCGAAAGACTTCCTCAGTCTGAGAAGCTGTGTTCAGCTCAGTCTTATAAATAGCACCCTCCCACAGTGGATCAACCAGTTGGCTGATGACAGCCGAAACCAGCTGCTCACATGATCAAGGAGGACCATCAGCCTGACGATGGATCGTTAACACCCTGATGGTTGTTTGCTATTCACAGAGGGCTGAGTGATACCAGCAATAACAGCATTGTAAGTGGGGGACAGTTGAACCCGGAGGCCTCCACCTCTGTTTAATGATGGACGGTTTCTTTTCACAAAGATGGCCTCCTTTACTCCTCTCTCAAACCATTGTTCCTCTCTATCAAGGATGTGAACATCTTCATCCCTGAAAGAGTGACCGCTGGCCTGGAGATGAGTGTAGACCGCAGAGTCCTGACCTGATGATGTTGATCTTCTGTGCTGGGCCATCCTTTTGGCCAGTGGCTGTTTAGTTTCCCCGATGTAAGACTGATCACAGCCCTCCTGACACTGAACAGCATACACAATATTACTCTGTTTGTGCCGGGGGACTGGATCTTTGGGATGAACCAGTCTTTGTCGTAATGTATTTTGGGGTTTAAAAGCCACTGGGACGTTGTGTTTAGAAAATAAACGTCTCAATGTCTCTGAAACTCCCGCAACATACGGAATGACCACTGGTCTGGGTCTGGGTTCCTTCTTTTCACCTGATGGCTGGCTGGAGTCCTGTTTGGGTTTCTTCTCTGCTTTCAGGAAGGCCCAGTTAGGATATCCACATTTCTCTAGAGCCTGTTTTGTGTGTGATTTCTCCTTCTGTCTGGCTGCTGAGTTAGTGGGGACGCTGTCTGCTCTGTGGTACAGAGTCCTGATGACTCCTAACTTGTGCTCCAGAGGGTGATGGGAGTCAAACTGTAAATACTGGTCTGTGTGTGTGGGTTTGCGGTACACCTCAGTTTGCAAATTTCCTCTATCAGAAACTGAGACCTCACAGTCCAAGAAAGCCAACCTGCCATTTTTTACATCTTCTCGTGTGAACTTGATATATTTATCCACAGAGTTGATGTGATCAGTGAAATGTTGGACTTCCTGAGATTTAATTTTAACCCAGGTGTCGTCAACATACCTGAACCAATGACTTGGTGGTCTCCCTGAAAAGGATGTCAAAGCTCTCTTTTCTACCTCCTCCATGTACAGGTTGGCAACAATAGGAGAAACTGGAGACCCCATAGCACACCCATGTTTCTGCCTATAATATTGCTCCCCATATGTGAAGTAGGTTGACTGCAGGCACAGTTTCAAGAGTTGACACAGTTGTTCTGTGGAAAGTGTGGTCCTGTTGCTCAGAGTGGTGTCTGATTTTAACCTTAAACAGACCACCTCTACTGCTTCATCAACAGGAATGCACGTAAAGAGTGATGTGACATCAAAAGAGACCATTGTTTCATCAGTCTCCATGATGACATCCCTCACCTTATCCACAAAGTCCATGGTGTTCTGTATGTGGTGTTCTGAGCTGCCAACTAAAGGGATGAGTACAGATGCCAGATATTTGGAAACATTGTAAGTGACCGAGTTAATCATGCTAACAATTGGTCTTAAAGGTACACCCTGTTTGTGGATTTTGGGTAAACCATACAGACTTGGCGTGGCCTCCCCTGGGTACAGTCTGTGGTACAGAATATTGTCAATAGCCTTGTCCTGCTTCAAAATTTTCAGGCAATCTATCAACTTCTTCTTGTAACCACTTCCTGGATCTCTTTTCAGCGGTTCATAAGTGGTTAAGTCACTAAGGAGTGACATAACTTTCTCATGATAGTCTTTCTGGTTCAAAATCACTGTGCACCTTCCTTTGTCTGCTGGGAGAATTATGATGTTTTTGTCTTTGCTAAGAGTGGTGAGTGCATCCCTCTCTTCTCTACTGATGTTGGAAGGTGGTGGTTTGGCATTACTGAGACAGGCTGAAACTTTGACTCTGAGTTGTTCGGCTTCAAAATCTTTAATTTTGTTGTTACGGATGGCTGACTCAGTGGCTGTGATCATCTCTACCAACGGAACTCTACTTGGTGCCACTGCAAAGTTTAGTCCCCTGGCAAGAATCTCTGTCTCCGGCTGGGTGAGCTGTCTGTCAGATAAATTCTTCACCCAATTTTCTGTCTCCCTGGCATGTAGCTGTGTAGTGGAGTGTTGTCCTACACTGAATGTGTTGTTATTAGAATTGTGATGGTGTTGACGAGTTAT
The DNA here is from genome assembly GCA_038048925.1 of Garcialebias charrua. Classification (NCBI taxonomy): domain Eukaryota; kingdom Metazoa; phylum Chordata; class Actinopteri; order Cyprinodontiformes; family Rivulidae; genus Garcialebias; species Garcialebias charrua. The sequence continues at coordinate 29,415 of JBBPBX010038296.1, forward strand.
CAGTAAGTTAAATTTGTTTTGTTGTCGAGTCTTGGACTTGACATGCTGTGCTAAGCGTGCCTGATCTGTACAGTCCATCACTTGCTGAAGTGTGGTCTGATCTAGGAACGTTGTTAATTTTTGTTTAATGTGCTCTTCTTTGGCTTTCAAGGTCTCAATAGTAAAATTGGTCTGTCTCACCCGTTCATTCAGCAGCTGCGTCTGTGCCTTCTGAAGGATCTTGCTTGCCCGGTGCCCGTTGACAGACGATTTCAGTTCCAGGCTCTTGGGAATGATGCCACTTTGTCTGCATCTAAGGTTGAATCGCAAGTGGTTCCTGTAGTCCGCCCTCTTCCTAGCTGTTTTCTCAAACTCTCTAACAAGTTTGAGGCAATCCTGGCCAAAGTGGTTCAAAATACCCTGATGCATGCTCAATAATCCAGGTAGAAAAATCCAAAAAAGCTAAGTCTGGTCCTCTGGACATTCAAAAAACAAAACAAAACAAAGCAAAAAAAAAAAACTGTAGAAACGTTTCGTCTTTCGTCCGAAAGACTTCTAGTCTTTCGGACGAAAGACGAAACGTTTCTACAGTTTTTTTTTGCTTTGTTTTGTTTTGTTTTTTGAATGTCCAGAGGACCAGACTTAGCTTTTTTGGATTTTTCTACCTGGATTATTGAGCATGCATCAGGGTATTTTGAACCACTTTGGCCAGGATTGCCTCAAACTTGTTAGAGAGTTTGAGAAAACAGCTAGGAAGAGGGCGGACTACAGGAACCACTTGCGATTCAACCTTAGATGCAGACAAAGTGGCATCATTCCCAAGAGCCTGGAACTGAAATCGTCGGTCAACGGGCACCGGGCAAGCAAGATCCTTCAGAAGGCACAGACGCAGCTGCTGAATGAACGGGTGAGACAGACCAATTTTACTATTGAGACCTTGAAGGCCAAAGAAGAGCACATTAAACAAAAACTAACAACGTTCCTAGATCAGACCACACTTCAGCAAGTGATGGACTGTACAGATCAGGCACGCTTAGCACAGCATGTCAAGTCCAAGACTCGACAACAAAACAAATTTAACTTA
>JBBPBX010038297.1:0-30477 GCA_038048925.1 Garcialebias charrua
CTCCATGTATGTAAAATGATGATTTACTTTTCAAAAGTGATTGTTCTATTGAGTATGTAGACAATAAATCAAACTTAGTTTTGAGTTCTACTTTTTTTTTGTACAGATTAGGGCATTTGTTTTGAGCATATTGTTGATCAATTTCTTTTATCTGCTGGGCTAAATCAGTTCTTTCTTTTTGAGATTTTTGCCTCAGCCGGGCGGTATATGAAATGATTTGTCCCCTAAGATAGGCCTTAAGGGTATCCCAAACGGTTGACAATGGGATCCCAGGAGTTCTGTTTATGGATAGAAAGAAGGTTATTTCTTTTTCTATAAATGTAACAAAATCATTGTTTGACAGTAACGTTGAATTGAATCTCCACTGTCTACTCCTTATAGGAATGTCAGGGAGGGACAGAGACAGAGTGACAGGTGCATGGTCTGAGATGACAATACTGTGGTAGTCACAGCCACGGACAGAGGGAAGAAGTTTGTTGTCTATGAAAAAGTAATCGATCCTCGAGTACGAGTGATGAACATGAGAAAAAAAAGAATATTCTCTCTCAGCTGGGTGTAAAAAACGCCATACATCGCACAGGCCATATTTAGATAAAAAGGCACGAATAGTGTGGGACGACCTGCTGGCTGTGGCAGGGTTTGTAGAGGATCTGTCCAAGACTGGGTCCAACCAGCAATTCAAGTCACCACTGAGTATCAATGAATATGTGTTTAGGTCCGGGAGCAGTGAAAATAATTTCTCAAAGAAACCAACATCATCCGTATTTGGGGCATAAACGTTAACTAGCACTACTGGTGTGTTGTACAATTTACCGGAAACAATCACAAAACGACCATATTTATCTGAGTTAACTTGAAAAGGTTCAAATGAAATGTCTTGACTGATGAGGATCGAGACGCCCCGAGCCTTTGCTCGAAAGGAGGAATGGAAACTCTGCCCGTGCCATGTTTGCAGTAATCGTTTGCTATCGTCACTTCTAATGTGAGTCTCCTGCAGGAAAGCAATGCCTGTATTTAACTGTTTTAAATGAGAAAGCACCTTCCTTCTCTTGACGGGGTGGTTCAAACCTTTGACGTTCCAGCTTGACAACACCAACTGACCACTCATATTACTAATAATTTGTATAAGAAAGGTAGGTAATACAGTCTAATGTGTTGATGGCTGTGCAGTTCTTGGCAAAGTGAAAGAAAATATAAATTAATGGCAGTGATGGACCCCCCACCCCCTCCCTTTCCCACCCTGGACAGCTGCAACAGACAGAAGCAGCAAGCTCCATAGAAATTAAAAATAAGTCTCCTGTCTAACTTTTAAACTAGTGCTCCAGTATCATAAGAGGGGAAAAAAAATGTATAAGCACCTCATGCAAGGCCAAAAATGTACACATAGATGTGTGATCACGCACATACATATAAACAAAGTTAAATTAATCCTAATCCTAAATTAAATCTTCAATCAGTCCAAGACCAATTCAAGATTCAATTCAAGATAGTCAACAGGTATACAGGAAGAGGAAAAATGTTAATAGTTCAAAATAATATATTGAAAACATTATATATTTCACCCATTTTTATACATGAATAGGCCTACTTCAATTATTTATGTGCCTAAATACAGAACCAAAAAGCCCCACCAAAAAAAGGAAAGTCTAAGATAATCAGAGTATGGGCAGAGTCCTGCTAATCTGTTCGTCACCTCATGTAAACAAAAGTTTAGTCTAAACATAGATAAAGCCAGTGCGGGAACAGCGTGTTGCACATCAGTCAAAAGAAAAGTTAAATATTACTGTACTTGCGCTGTAAAGGCTGAGGTAACTCCTGTCCTGTCTAGCTTTTAAACTAGGGCTCCAGTATCATAAAAGGGGGGGGATAAAAAAACACCTCACAAACTAGTTTAAGGTATGCAAGGCCAAAAAAATGTATACACATAAATGTGTACCGTTAATCACGCACACATATACAAACCTAAAGTTAAATTAATCCTAATCTCAAATTAATTATCAATCAATCCAGGACTAACCCAAAATTCAGCTCAAGATAGTCAACAGGTAAACGAGAAGAGGAAAAATGTTAATAGTTCAAAATAATATATTGAAAACATTATATATTTCACCCATTTTTATACAAGAATTCTTCAATTATTTATGTGCTTAAATACAAAAACCAAAAAAGCCGCAGTAAAAACTAAAAAGTCTCAGATAATGAGAGTATGGGCAGAGTCCTGCTCATCTGTTCGTCACCTCATGTAAAGAAAATTGTTGCGAATTCAAAAGGTTGAAGGAAGTTCTGAAACGAATGTGCAAATTTTATGCAGGTTTATTGTACATAATAAGAATAAACCTTACAGCAACAACAGACCTCTCACCGAGCACAAGTCCACACACACATCTTCAAAGGCAGGGCCACGGTTATAAAACCCTGGATGTCGTCACCGCCTCCTTGGACCCTGGAACCTCCTTGGACTGCTTCAGGACCGCCCTGAAACCACCTACACTACCACGTGACCCTCCTTTCTGTCAACAATCTATCAGCTTCAATGTAAACATCAAATGTTATGTCTGTGTATGTGCAGGCGTGTAACTGTTCCCTAGTGAAAACAAAGCCCGAGAGAAAAACGTTCTGCCTAGTGTCACATTTCACATTATAAGGCAGAATTACCGTATTCGTCGGCGTATAAGTCGCACCGGAGTATCAGAGTCAGAGAGTCAGAGTCAGAGAGAATTTATTGTCATTTGCACCGCATGTAGTACATGTGTTGAAAACGAGATTATGTACACAGGGTCCCAGTTACATCCAACAACAAATGCAAGAGAAAAACAATAATAACATCTAGGATTAACTAAGAGAGACATCAGCTAGTAATACACTAAGCCCTAATGTAGTAGAAAAACATCATTATAAACAGCAGCACGAACATGAGCAGATGGTCACAGATGAACGCAGATAGTCACAGATGAACGCAGCAACAAGAAACAGATCAGTATCAGCATGATGTGACATTTTGCAGTGTTTATTCTTATTATTTATTTATTCATGAGTCTGACAGCCTCAGGGTAGAAGTCGCACCAACCTAATTATGCCCAATTAAATGGAAAAATCAACGTATAAGTCTCACCAGCCTATAGGTCGCACCTCACGTGAACTGGTGTTTTGCCCAAAATGGACTGGCTGCCAAATTGTTTGGAAGGACTTTTGACAAGATTATCACATAAAAACTACAGTATTTTGTTTGATGTGTCTTAGTTGAACTTTTCATTAATAAATGAACATTATTTTGGACTGGCTGCCAAATTGTTTGGAAGGACTTTTGACAAGATTATCACGGCCGTGGTGTAGTGGTAATGGCAGTCGACCCCTGATTGGAAGGTTGGAGGTTCGAATCCTGCATCCGCCCACCATGTGTCGTTGTGTCCCTGGGCAAGACACTTAACCCCGAGTTGCCCCCGGTAGGACTGGATGGCGCCTTGCAAGGCAGGCTACCACTACCGGTGTATGAATGTCTGAATGAATGGGTGGATGGCTGGTATTGTAAAGCGCTTTGGAGCTCCTCACAGGGTGCTGGAAAGCGCTATATAAATAAGCTCCATTTACCATTTACCATAAAAACTACAGTATTTTGTTTGATGTGTCTTAGTTGAACTTTTCATTAATAAATTAACATAATTTTTGTATATTTTGTGTCTTTCATCATTTATCTTTAAAGATAAACACATAAAAATATATTTTTATTAGCTGACATTACAGTAAAAAACGTGTCTCAGTTTAAAATGATGACAGAAACAGATACTGTATTTATTTTATGGTTTTTATTTATTTATTCAAAACCATTGAAGTCTTCATCTTCTGTGTCACTGCACCATTTTTGGACCAGGCAGATGTCAACAGTGTAGGTACTGTAAAGGGTTTCTTAGCGCCCATAGCGGCCGAAACTGGTACTGCACCATTTTTGGAGTTTTTGACCAAAGTCAAATTATGACCAAAATATTGGAAAAATCGACGTATAAGTCGCACCGGCCTATAAGTCGCAGGGCTTAGAAATGTAGGCAAAAATGTGCGACTTATACGCCGGAGAATACGGTAAGTGAATACAAATAATGGAACATAATGGGTGTAATGTAATACTGATAGAAATATATTTCAATTCCCCTTTTGACATGACAAACATCATGTCAACAAAATCCTATATGTTCTATGTGAGAATGCAATTAAAAACTTGATACACATTGGAAATCTGTAACATTCCCACCCACAGCAATATTACATCTAAGTTACCCACCCAGAATATAAAACCCTCATATAAAATAAGCAATAATATAAATGGTAATAAAAACTAAACAGAATAAGATCAGAACAAACAAACAAAAAATAAAACAGACAAAAACAAAGAATAAAACAAATGTAACAAACAAATAGAAACAAGACAAAACAAACAAAAACAATGAACAAGAATAAAACAGACAAAAACAAACAAGACAAAAATAGATGCAAAGACGAACAAATAAAAATAAAAACAAGAAAGAACCGAGCGGACTGTCCCTCCTATCAACAAACACGCCTCTACAGGGTATATGCAGGAATAATGAAGTTAAATTCAATACCTTTAAAAAGGCGTTCAATAAAAAACAACTGGACTTTAATCAGACCTTATAAATCCAATACTTTCTCAAAAACCCTTAAATTACCCAAAATTGATTTATCAACTCTTAACAAACTTCAAAACATTGCATATACTCTGCTCCATTTCTGGTATGTGTTAACCTTAGCAAAGAATATGAACTGTTGTCAGGCCTCTTCATCTTCTTCATCATAGACACCTGTGAGGAGAAAAGCCTACACTACTCTCTTACTAATCCAATATCTGAGAAAAGCTCAACTGCTCTTATTCAGAGATGTCTGTGATAAGGGCTAAGACCACATTCAGAAAATTAAACACTTAATCTATGATTAATCTAATCAGAACAGAAAACACAAAAATCCTTCCATAACCTGTCAAACTCAATTATCTTATTCACATCCATTTCCTATATATATATATATATATATATATATATATATATATATATATATATATATATATATATATATATATATATATATATATATATATATATATATATATATATATATATATATATATATATATATTATTCTCTGTACCAGAATGTTCTACCACAAACATTTCCTATCAGTAAAATTCACCGCTAGGCTACTCTTAACAAAGGTGCAGCTAAAATGTATCCTCTAAAACATTTCTAATTATCGTTCAGATCTAAGAATCAAAATTGATAAAACTAAATTATATCTATAGAAAAGTAGTGAAAACCCTGTACACCTTTCTCAAAAATCTATCAACACACAACTATTGTACTGCACATTCACCAGGCACAAACATATATATATAGTCACATTAATCTGTCTGTAACATTCACATTCTGTCTGACTCATTCATCTCAACAACCTTCAATCCTTTCTGGACCTCCTGGATCAAACTCACAGTCATACTTCACAGGCGTAAGAATAACCATATGTATCCTTTCAACATACGGTGTAAACAACAATTGAGAGGTTTCAACAAATAATGAGAAAACCTTGGCATATATTAGTGATTAGTTGGTTAGTTTGTTAGTTAATGTGATTAGTTCTGCTCTGCTGCATGTTCCACCTGTTAACCTGTAAGATAAATAAAAAAATGGTGCAGGGAAATAGATTTTCCCTTCATTGGTTACACTGCAACATTAAGCATTCATTCAACATTAATTAATCTGCTGAAAAGGGGAGGAATGTAAACCCAGTTATGGTAAGGTTTCTCTGCTTGTCCATCACAGCTGTGGAAACATGTGATTGTAAAGTGCATTTCCCCTTTTCAAATATAAATTATTCACAATTTTATCTTACACGTTCTGTCACAGGGCTGACAGATCATCAGCAGTCCAGATTTGACCTGTAAATGAAAAATAAGAAAAAGTCAGCACTAAATCTATATAAATTACCCCAAACATTCAGAATCTTGTTGAGCAACTACTATCCAACAACCTGCTTTTAGGCACTTATTAAAATGATCTTTTATAACTTTATCAAATGTATAACTGTTTCCAGCTCTCATCACTGTATGAAGAGTTAAAACGTTGATCTAATTAGTTATTTGAAATGGTGTGTTTAACTATACAGTATGTTCCTTATCTCCCATCCCCTTTTTGAAACAGGAGGTAAACAAAAAACATCCTGTTACAAAGAAAATAATGGAAGTTCATAACACAAACGTCATCTGTACTGCAGGTGGAAATACTACCAGAAAGAAAAAATAAAAACTCAAAACATCCGAACCCAACCAGTAGCATCAGACTTACTACTTCCACCATAAGACACATCACCTCATTTGACACATGTCACACCACCACGACATCCTATGCCAACTTCGTCTTCAACATAACCTCTACTCCATCTCCTCCGCTATCCACACCATAGTAAGAGAGCTTGAATCCTGCTCCAACACCGTGAGCCTTGCTGCCCTTCCACTCGGTCTCTAGGACAAAGAAAACATTTACCTTCCTTCTCTGCATCATGCCAGCAAACTCTCTACCTATGCCTGTCAAAAAGGTGAGGAAAAAGAAAAGAAAAAGACAAACACCCATCCAAAAAGGAACGCAACAGGTGCCCATACCGAACATGCTGGAGAAAACAGAACCAAACTGTACTGCTCTAACGCGAGTACATGAAGGATAAAACAAAAATGTGTATGGTAATCCAACAATCCATGAGAAGTGTAGCTATGCAGGTCACGTGTCAGTGAGATCTGTACATGTATGTATGAATAATGAGTGTGCGTGAGGTTCTACCATAGCAAAGAATACTGATCATGAAAAACTGTAGTTATCGAATCACCACCTGAAGATCACATGGTCAGCTGACACATCAGCCAGGCTGCAAAGTTTGGTAGTGATGTTTCCAGCTTGACTTTCACTTGTCATGAGTTCTCCAGCCCCCATAGGAGATGTCAAGAGTTCAGCAGTGGGTGCAGACCACAGTTCATAGACTTGAGTTGAAACTGGTGCAAAACGTAAAACTCCATGTAACAGTTCAGGCACGAGTCATGACAGCTTGCGGCTTTAGCTGAACATGATGCATGTCGGCAGTTCAGTGCATTTTCAGTTCAGTGCAGGTGGTGTCAGCGTGCAGCTCAGCCGAACACAACGCAATTCGACAGTTCAGTGCAGTCCAGTGCAGGTGCCAACAGGAGTTGTTAGCAAAACCTAGCTTCAATGACAGCACACAATGTGATCTGTCCAAGAATGGTGTTCAACACTAGAGAGTCATGATGCAACCACTCCATGCTATGGTTGAGGGAACCTAGGTGTATGCAAACGAGTGTACTGAACAATGCCAATGTCGTAGGGTGAGGAATAAAATTGTAAATTGAGAACTGCATATCTGTGTATAAGTGAAATCCATCACCAAACAGAAAGAATTAACTGCTAACCAAACGTCGTCATGGAACACCTGCAATGTTCACTGATTAGACGCCAAGCTGAAATCCTCAGAAAACACCTAAATAAAGTCACCCCCTGGAGTATGTCAGCTGTGTGAAGACTCCCTTCCAGACTCTGTCGAGCAGGTCATAAGGCTAAGGCAGAACGCTCCTGCAGAACAAACAAGCGGCAGTCCTCCAAGAAAAAAAGAAATACACATATAAAAAAGAACAAATAAAAATAAAAACAAACCACCAAAGTACTCCAAACCACCATTACACAGGCCTTGTTCATATGTCATTAAACATGACCTGCACCCCACCAGGCTGAAGTGATGAGAACTGGAAACGTAACAATTAATGGCGTGAAATTAACCCTGCATGTACTGTAAATGTTTAAACAACACAAAAAGCCACCTACAGCAGGAAAGACAGCATGTGCCAACATGTTCATGTGAACCTCACCTATAAAAATCTGAAATGTGCCTTTAACACTGAGAGTGAAAAGCACATATCTGCAAAAAATACAGTACTGCATTGTGAGGACAACAGACTGCCACAGAGAGGTCAGCGTGTTTAAAACAAAGGTCACAGCAACAGAAAATAAACAAACCGTGTAATAACCCAACTGTTAACTGGCAATTAACTAACTACTTTACTCTGGAGTTTTCTTCCAAAGCAGCACTGAAGTACACACCAATAAACAGTAACTTTTACAGTCCCAGCCTGAGCTGATTAAGTTGTAAAACTCCCCGTTATCAGCCGAAAACCCTTGAGTCGGACCTCCCTAGCAGGTCCAGAACCAGGGAGACAACTCAGTGAGATTTATGGATGAATAAGGCCTCTGTGCCATGCAGGTCCACAGGCACGTAGGGGAGGGGGGGAGGGAGGAGGGGAGGAGATGTCTCCTTCCCTTCGTGTCAGGCTTGCATCTGCGAAACTGCTTCGGGCACATCCCCAGACCAGGTTCCTGTCTCCCTGGCTTTTACACTCACAAACGCAATAAATGAGAATAAAAATAAAAATAAAAAATCTGTCCCTGTTGACTTGTTTGCGTGTATACAGCACCTTCCGGAGTACAGGTCGCAAGCCTCGAATAAAGAGAGAAAAGAAAGCAAAAAATAATAAAAAGATAAGAAAGTTATCTTTAAAAAAAAAATGGGTGCGACCTATACAGTGGAAAATACGGTAATCGACTTTAACTGGGAAGGGGAGGAAAAATGTGACTCTGACAGCGATCACAGTCCCGGGTGTGAACTATAAATCACACGCACGGCAACCTGTGACCCCGGAGCGGCAACCCACTCTTACGGCAAAACCGTGGGTCGGATGAAAGCCCTGTGACTCGACGGCGACAGATGCCCGGAGTTCACGATGAAGCCTCGACCCCACAGTTTCCCGGAGTCCAAAGGAAAAGTGTCTCCCAGCCGACAGGCCGGAGCTCATAGAAGGGGGATGTGGGGGAAGGGCAAACTTAAGGCACTCGTAAATTATCCCTACGCGTGTGTGGAACTTCTGTGCTTTTCACCTTACTTACATGTACAAAAACCGCAAAAAATGCACATTCAAATGAAATACCAACAGTAGTTCACGTTTTTTTTTTTACTTTTAGCTGCTAACATTATAAACCACTGGCCCACCTGGAGACAAACAGCCCTCAGTCAACAAATAATTTAGTGTGTCCAAACGCAGACGTTTTGTGTAAGAGGAGTCCTGCTCACCTCTGTGAATCACCGGTTGTTGACTGCGCGCGTGCTCGTCTCTGTCGGCGGTGGGGGGGGGGAACCCTCCAAATCATCTCTCGTTTCAGACGAAACTGCAAACCTCTCAGCGTCGGTGGTCACCAAATTGTTGCGAATTCAAAAGGTTGAAGGAAGTTCTGAAACGAATGTGCAAATTTTATGCAGGTTTATTGTACATAATAAGAATAAACCTTACAGCAACAACAGACCTCTCACTGAGCACAAGTCCACACACACCTCCTTGGACTGCTTCAGGACCGCCTTGGAACCACCTACACTACCACGTGACCCTCCTTTCTGTCAACAATCTATCAGCTTCAATGTAAACATCAAATGTTATGTCTGTTGTATGTGCAGGCGTGTAACTGTTCCCTAGTGAAAACAAAGCCCGAGAGAAAAACGTTCTGCCTAGTGTCACATTTCACATTATAAGGCAGAATTAAGTGAATACAAATAATGGAACATAATGGGTGTAATGTAATACTGATAGAAATATATTTCAAAAGTTTAGTGTAATAATCAAAGCCAGTGCGGGAACAGCGCATTGCTCATCAGTCAAAGAAAAAGTTAAATATTACTTGCGCTGTGAAGCCTGAAAGGTGTCAATGAACTTCTGCGCCTCCTCGACAGAGCCTAGCCACTTTCTGTGTCCATCAGGTAAAGTCACGCGGAGTCGAGCAGGAAAAAGCAAAGCAGGTTTTAAGCCCAGAGAGTACAGCGCAGCCATCACGTCCTTATATTCCACTCGCTGGTTGAGGACTTCTGGGCTGTAATCTTCCACGATCCGCACCGGTTTTCCCTGGTATTCAAGCCTGCCTCTGCGTCGAGCCTCCCTGATGAGGAGCTCCTTCACCTGGACCCGGTGCACTCGCAGGATAACCGGGCGCGGCCGCTGGTCCGAGGCGGGTTTCGGAGCGAGGGTTCGATGGGCCCGGTCCAGTTCGGGTGGAGAAGGAAGCGTGTCACACCCGTAGATGTCACACAGCAGGTTGGAGAAGAAGTCTGTGGGACGTCCGCTCTCAATAGACTCCGGTAAACCCAGCACACGAATATTTTGCCGTCTGCTTCGACTTTCTAAATCTGCTCATTTAGATTTTAGTCTGGTGTTTTCCTCCTGGAGAGTTGAGCAGGTGTTTTCCACCTCCGACATGCGCTGGCTCAGGTCGTTAGTGACAAGTTCCAGTGATGACACACGCTGGCCGTGTTCCTCCACCGCGAGCCGAGTCTGGTCCAATTTGAGATCCAGCTGGTGGAAAGTTTGTTTGAACTCAGCTGACAGCGCCGCGCGGTGCTCCTCCAGCAGCGAGGTAATTGCCTCGAGGGTTATTAGGCCAGCGTCATCCTTCTCAGCGTCCTTCTTCGATCTTGTCGACTTTTGAGACATTTTTTAATTTAAAATCTTTAAAAGAGATGTTTGAAGGAAGTTGTGTGCGTGATAATAGGCAAAAAAAGTTAGATGTAGAGGGCTTGCTGGTGCTAAAAAATAAGTTTTAACCAGAGCACTGGCAAGTGCGACTTACTCCATCTTACGACCACACCCAGCAACGCATTTTAAAGAGGGGCCACATTAATTTTGAACAGGTAGAAACATGGACGACCGGTCCGTGGACTACGACAAGCTGAATTCGGTGCTGGTTGTAGACTGGAGGCGATGTGGACAATTGTAACGGTAGCTGTCAGCTCATTTAAAAGAGGTGCAGCATAAATTTCGGTCATGCAGATATTGGGAGACCCTTGCATGTGGGTTTGTTTACGCTGGTGGGTCGTCCTGTGAGAGGACCTGAGCTGACCACACACAACACCACCTCAAGCGACATTGAAAATTGTAACAGCAGTAATTATTAATGTGCCATACTGTGTTTACACAGGTAAGCAATGAGTTAATAAAGCGCACAGACATGAGCGAAGTGAACCGATCTGTGAGCGTGTGTGTTGAATATAACCGGTGGTGCGGTCTAGTCACATGCTCGCTACTAGCAACAGTAGGTCGCCAGTAAAGTGAATGATAGCTGTGCTTATGTGAACGGTGTGGTCTACATGATTATAAAAGTTGCCAGTTATAAACCCGAATGTCTGAAGATGACTCCTCTCCATCCTCAGCTCATGAACTTATTTTTTACTCCTCAGAGTCTGTTGTTAACTGTTGTCTCGTTTTGTTTTTAAGCAGCAATTTCTAATGGTGTCATAATTTATGATGAATAAATATGAATGAATAATTAATAAACCGTGGCTCTGTTCCACCCCTCAGTTTCAGTTATATATAAGTTGTGTTGTTGTTTCAGAGAAGCTATAAATTTAGAATAACCAACCAGCAGAAGGATTTATGTTAAGCATTAAATAGTACTGTGAAACAGTAACGTGAAATTTTCATGTTATAAAAGAGTGATTATACATGTATAATTATTTTAATTTAATTTGAATATTATAAAGATCACTGGGGATGAGATGAAATTGAAATAACCTGGATAATATTATTTCTGTGGTACTAAGAAAGTTAAAATGAGATTAGATACTTATATGTGTACAAAGCACCTCAAGCAATGTGGAAAATGCTAACGGCATCATCATTAATGCGCCTTTCTTACTTTGTTTACAGAATAAAGTCCACAACCCCATCATCTCTACACACCGGCAGTGATTATTTCCAATCTACCCCCTGTGTAACAGACAGAAAGACAAAATGGAGCAAGAGAAATTCAATAATTCAGTGAAGTCACTGAAAACAACACCTTTTGAGAGAAGAACAAATCAGGAGAAGCTAGAGGTGAAACAGCTCGGACCTGATCAGCCAAACATCAAAATTAGTCAGCAGTGTGGGTAAAACACAGGAAAACACCACACCCACACAAACATCAAAGCGCACGCGTTCAGTGAGCTCACCCGACACATTGACATCTCCAGAAAAAAGTTTCACGGATGTGCTGGAATCTATTGATGAAAAGCTATCCAGCTTAGATGCTCTTTTTTGTTTGTTGTTTTTTGTTTGTTTGTTTTTCCTTTAATTTTATGTTTTCTGTCTCTTTCTTTTTTCCTCTCAATATCATTTATTAGCACACAGGCACAAAGGCAGACATACACCCATGTCCATCCATTCAAATACCTCATAAAGGAATACATCCATGATATATATTGGGCGGCCGTGGTGTAGTGGTAATGGCAGTCGTCTCCCGATCGGAAAGTTGGTGGTTCAACTCCCAGGACCCGCACCATGTGTCGTTGTGTCCTTGGGCAAGACACTTAACCCTGAGTTGCTCCCGGTAGGACTGGAAAGCACCTTGCATGGTAGTCTGCCGCCACCGGTTTATGAATGTGTGTAGCATTCAATATATATGTGTAGCACTTTGAGATTTTCAGTAATGAAAAGTGCGTTATAAATTGAATTAATTATTATTATTATTATTATTATTATATATATATTCAAGAACAACACTTAGATTATTTCTAAATGATAAATAGTCAACCCTCAAGGATTATGTTTTTACCTGGGTGTTTTATTATTTTTTACATTTGTGATAATGGGTGTGGTTTATCTATATTCTCACAAGCACAAGTATGGGCACTTTAAGGTTTGTCACATGGAATATTAATGGAACCTGTAGCCAACATAAAAAAAATAGAATCTTTAACAAGATTAAAAGATTAAATGCAGATGTTGCATTACTCCAAGAAATTCATAAATTACCCTCAACTGTGAATGAGCTAAAATCTACTGTTTCCTGATGTATCTTCAGCCTGTTATAATTCAAGACAAAGAGGGGTAGCAATACTATTACATAAAAATGTTAACTTCACAGTATTAGACACAGTTATAGACCCGCATGGTAGATATATAATATTAAAATTATCCATACTCAGTCAAAAATGTTGTATTGTTAGTATATATGGGCCAAATGTGGACACCGCTGCTTTTTTCATGATCTCTTTTCTATTCTATCAAATCACATGGATTGCTCAATGGTATTGGGAGGTGATCTTAACTTTGGTCTAGATGATAAATTGACAGGCTGAATGCAGTAGGAACTCAACGTAGTTAGCCATCCATAAATATAGTTAAACAGTATATGAGTGATTATGGACTCTGTGATAAATGGCGTTCTCTTCACCTTGATAGCAAAGAATATTTGTTCTTTTCACATGTGCATCGTTCTTATTCTCGTCTGGATCATTTCATAGTAAGCAATTAATTGCTGACTAACATTTCAGACACTAAGATACACCCTATTGTTGTCAGCGATCATGCACCAGTTACTATAAATTTAGCTAATAAGAAAGAAATCCCAAAAAGTATAAACTGGAGATTAAATACATCACTGCTAAAGGACAAAAAATGTATACAATATTTTAAAAAAGAATGGACATCGTATTTAGAGTTTAATGACTTGCCAGGAACATCAGCTTGTACCCTCTGGGAGGCTTGGAAAACAGTTATGAGAGGCAAAATAATATCCTATTCAACAAATAAAAAGAAAAAAGAAAATAAACATATTGAGGAATTAGAGAAATCCATAAAATTACTAGAAACTTTACAAGGAGAGGAGATACAGAAAAAAACATGCAAGTTAAAATTAGAACTAAATGAATTTATTGACAAGAAAAACAAATTCTTTATACAACGGCTTCGATCGGAAAATTTTGAACATAGTAATAAATCAGGGAGCTTTTTAGCAAACCAACTCAAATTAAACAAAGAAAAACATCTATATATGGTATTAAAGACACAAATGGAAATATAACTTATGATGAGGGAAAAATAAACAGTGTTTTTAGAGATTTTTATAAAACTTTATACACTCCACAAATAAATCAAACAAATGAGGATACCAATCAATTCTTGAAGAGAGTAACACTTCCAAAATTAGACAGTAGTCAATCATCAGAACTAGCCTCACCATTAACTTCAGATGAACTCCATGAAGCCATTAAAAAAATGCCTAATAAAAAATCTCCTGGCCCAGATGGTTATCCAGCAGAATTTTATAAAGAATTTTGGAATATATTAGAACCAACATTTCACAGAATGCTACTTGAGTCAGAAGAAAATGGCAGGCTTCCAACATTAGTCTCCTTTTAAAACCAGGCAAGGACCTAGTATTGCCTACCAGTTATTGACCCATCTCTCTTATTAATGTCGATGTTAAAATAATTTGTAAAGCCCTCTCTAAAAGATTAGAGAAGATAACTCCTTTCATTATTCATCCTGATCAAACTGGATTCATAAAAGGAAGACACTCGACCACAAACACTCGCAGATTATATAATTTAATAGAGTATTCATATAGTAAAAATATTGAAACAGTTATTTTATCTTTAGACGCAGAAAAAGCATTTGATAAATTGGAATTTTTTATATGCTACCTTGATTAAATTTGGATTTGGAAATTATTTTATTAATTGGTTAAAAAATATTATATAACTCACCAAAAGCATGTGTCAGGACAAATAATCAAATATCTTCAAGCTTTTGTTTACAGAGGGGCACCAGGCAGGGATGCCCACTTTCACCTGCATTATTTGCTATGTTTATTGAACCTTTAGCAGCAGCAATAAGGTAAACTGCTGATTTTAAAGGCATACAGTGTAAAAAATATGGAACATAAAATTAGTCTTTATGCTGACTATATTTTACTTTTTCTTCAGAACTCAGAAAACTCTATATCTAATGTTATCGAATTAATAAACTCGTTCTCAAAAGTTTCTGATTATTCTATAAATTGGTCAAAATCTATAGCTCTTCCAATAAATTGTGTGTTTAATACTTCTTTCAATGAAAGACTTCAATCAGGTAACATTACATACTTGGGTATTAACATTTCTCCTAGATTAGAAGACTTAATAAAATTAAATCATATACCACTTTTAAAGAAAATTGAAGACGATCTTACTAGATGGAAATGTCTACCCATCTCACTTATGGGAAGAGTTACCTTAGTAAAAATGATGGTACTGCCGAGAATAAATTATTTATTCTCAATGATTCCAAATAAACCTTCAAATGAATGGTTTAAAGATCCACTGACGTGATTTTTCTACTATTCATCAAATTGCTCAAAATATATATATTTTATCATTTAAATATGTTAGTTTTTGCAAACAAAATGATAAATCACTTTAATTTTGCTTTAAAAGTGATTTTGAACTTCAAGCTGTGTTTAATCGTGGGAAATCCGTTTACACCCGAACGCACCATCTGTGATGTAATGTCCAGAGTTGAGGCAGAGCTCTGAGCTTGTCACGGTGTGCGCAGCTCCACATGAAGGTCAGTCTGATACAGCATCAGACCTAAATTAGATCCTGTTGTTTCTTGTTCCATCACCCAAACTATTTTCTGCTTCCCAAAATGAAGACAAATAGCTCAAATCTTCACCTAGATTGATAAATTAGTCAAGTTTTAAAATGTCCGCTATTGAAGAGACTGGAGCCCTCTGCCTCTCACTCTGGACATTACGTCACAGATGGTGCGTTCAGGTGTAAACGGATTTCCCATGATTAAACACGGCTTGAAGTTCAAAATCACTTTTAAAGCAAAATTAAAGTGATTTATCATTTTGTTTGCAAAAACTAACATATTTAAATGATAAAATATATATATTTTGAGCAATTTGATGAATAGTAGAAAAATCACGTCAGTGGATCTTTAAGTCCCTGGACTCATATCTAAATTTCTTTGGAAAAACAAAACTCCACGTATTAGCTTAAAAACATTTCAGAAATCTGAAAGTTATGCACCATAACTCACATTCCCTGAAGGAAGGGAACGAGGTGCAACATATGCTATGGGAATTGCGCCCCCGTGTGATTACCTGAAGGAATACATTCACGCCTTTACAGCAGGGGCGTCAGCGTCGCGCCAGAGGCCCTGCCATCTGGGTACTTAAGCCGCTGACGCCCATTCATCAATCTCCAAGATGCACTTCACCGAGCTTTCAGCATTGAAAAGGGCCAAGTATGTTACACCTCGTTCCCTTCCCTCAGGGAACATGAGTTATGGTGCATAACTTTCAGTTCCCTTTCAGTCATGTCTCGGTGCAACATATGCTATGGGAACGTAATTCATTCACGCCCTTGAAATGCTTAGTAAAATGCATGCTAGTGTGAATGTCTGCCTCTATTCAGCAGGCATCTCAAGGCTGCTTTCTACTGTGTGTCAGAAAGGACAGCCTGAGTGACGTCACACGCAGTAACATCCAAACTGTAATGCTTTGCAAAAGTTTTTAAGGAGCTCCAGTTCGCAGTAGCAGTAGCACAAATGTCTGCAACTGGTACACCCTTGAACAGTGACCACGAGGTGGCCAAGCCCCGAGTAGAGTGAGCGCGCACTCCAGAGGGCACCTGCTGACCTTTGCTACTGTACGCCCTTTTTATGGCCTCAGTCACCCAGTGTGAGAGGCGCTGCTTTGATAGGGCCCTTCCGGTAGCAGGTGCTGCAAAGCACACAAACAGTTTATTTGTTTTTCTCCATTTGGCTGTTCTCTGCATGTAAGTGCTTAAAGCTCTCACGGGGCAGAGAGCCTTCAGCCTTTCCTGTTCCTGAGTGAGGACTGGAGCAGGTGGAAAAGAAGAGAGATCAAAGTCCAGACTTCTGTGGTTTAGAGTCAAGACCTTGGGGATATATACCGGATTAGGCCTTAGGGTGACCTTTGACCCATCAGGGGTGAACCTGGTACACATTGGGTGTACGGACAAGGCATGGAGGTCACCCACACGTTTCGCCGAGCAAAGAGCCAGGAGAAGAGCGGTCTTATAAGACATAAATCTATCTTAATGTCGCTCAGTGGTTCGAATGGGGGATCACAGAGAGCCCCCAAGACCAGACTAAGATCCCATCCAGGGGTCAAGATCCTGCTGGGGGGTCTCTTTCTCAGCATGACTTTCATAAATCTTATTATGAGCGGGTGCGCACCAGGCGTCCTGCTCCCCCAGCCTTCGTGACAGGCCAAAATTGCTGATAGGAACACTTTAATTGTTGAAAAAGAACGACCTTTCTCCAGCAAGTCCTGAAGAAAGGTGAGGAACTGAGCCAGGTCACATGAATAAGAAATAATATTTCTTTCTGTGCACCAGGCTTCAAAAATATGCCATTTCCGGTCGTAAAGAGACTGAGTTGACCCAGCTTGTGCATTTTGAATGGTATTTACCACATTCTCTGGCAGGCCTGAGGCCACCAGCTTGTCCCTTTCCGCCACCAAACTGAAATTTGCCACAGCTCTTAGCCTAAGTGGAGAGACTGTCCTTTCTGGTGACGTGGAGGGTCCCTGTAGAGGAGCAGATGGTAGAACCAACTCTCTTTCAAGGGCCCTAATTCCTGTGGTCCTGTGAAGGTCAACCACGTTAGGGAGAGGACCTTCCTGCAGATGTACCGCCCTACTGCTCTGATCAAGAGTGTTTGGGGGCAGAGGCAATCTGTTGTCATTATTAGACAAAAGCGAGACAGAATGTTTGTTTTTCCTTTTTATGTTGGGGGTCATGGATCGGAGGGGTTGCAAGTTTTGTAAACGAGCAGATCTCCTGGCCCCAGCCCGTTTCCTGGTTGGGCCTGGTTTACTGGTCTCCGGCCTTAAAAGGGTCCTGGAGCCTGACAAACCACCGGTGGGCTGTGTTTCACCCAGTGGGGGTACGTCATTTAAGAGCAGAACTGAGTCAGCACATTGTGCGCGGTCATGCGCTGCAAGATCACTGCTTGAGCATTACGTGTTGCCCACCACGGATAAGGGGGCAGCTTCAGCATGAGAATGTGGAGATGGTCCTTTGTGCCGAGCAGACTTTATATTGGTTGGTGACAGAGAGCTCAGTCCTCTTCGATTAAAAGGAAGAGGAGTCTGATTCAGCCCTGGCAACACTGTAGTTTCATCACAACTGCCTTTGTGAACGTGTGAAGCTGATGTTAGCCTGCGGGCTTCTGTCGTGGCCCCCCGTCCCTTACTGGGAACTGTTGAATAGGTGGCCAGGAAGGTGGGTCGTCAGATTCTGTCAGCGCGCACCCCTGGAGCGCGGACACGTCACGGGTTTGTTTGGTTTGTGTATTGTCCGCCCCGTGGTTTACAACGGAGCGAGGCCGGAGCACGTGACCCCCCTCACCTGTCTCTGTGAGGAGTGTCGGGCCTGTTTGCAGACGCCTCTGGGCCTGTCTGTTGCAGACAGAACCGAGGCACCCTGCTGGGGTTTATTGATTAGGCTAACACCCCGTGAGCCGTGAGGGAGGGGGGGGAGATGGCCCCCTCCCTTTATGTCAGCTGGCAGGACAGAGGGACCCGTTCTGCTGATGTTATTGTTTTTTTTTTTTTGTGAGTCAAGAAAACAGAGAGGGGCTGTTTTTTAGCTTTATTCGTGCTTATGTGTAACGACATATTTGACTTTATGTCACTCACAGCAGAAAGAACATGATTTGTGTCTAAAACAAAGTCACCAGCTTTTTATACCGTGCTACAAACAATGTCTGGACGTGAAAAGATCATTTCCCGTACCGCGTGGGCGGGTGATCGTGTAAAGTTAAGAAGCAGTCCTGGTTCATCAGGCACGTTTCTGTTTGGTGTCCCGATTCGCCAAGGAGGTTCTGTACCGGTCCGCCTGGCGGGGAACAAATCTGTTCTTACTCCAGGCGTGTTCGGTCCAAGGTGGGCCCGGCGGTGGTCTTTGCCGGTGCTCGACCTTGTACGCCGGCCGCTTTTGCGGTGGGGCATGTGTGGCTGAATGGTGTCGAGGCTGCGGTGCTCTGCTCCCAGCTGACTCCTTGGGGGAGCGAAGGTTCTCCTGGGGATGCCCACTCGGAGAGCTTCAGCGTGTTTGCGCCTCTGGTCCAGCCTGGTCTGAATTAGATCCAGCACTTTTCCAAAAAGTCCTGTTGGTTCTATCAAAAAGTGGAGAAAAGGAACCTTCTGTCCCTCCGGGAGGTCAGTTAAGGTCATCCACAGATGGCGTATTGCGATGACCACCTCAGCCATTCCTTTGCCTTGTGCAACAGCTGCTGTCCCCATCATGTGGAGCACAAAGTCTGTTGCCCTGCGGGCTTCATTCGGCAACTCCACGGCAGTTTGCTTGTCTGTCGTTACCCGGAGCTCCTGTAGTTTTTCAACCAGGTAGGCTTGCATCATTGCGGACGCGTTCATTGCGCGCGCCGCAAGACCCTGAGCCCTGTAGCATTTCTCAAGCAGAGAAGCCGAGGCTCGACAGGCCTTGCTGGGGAGAGTTGGTTTTGTCCCAGATGACTTGGAAGCCAGATGAGACGCCAGCATGTCCTCGATTTGAGGCATGTTGGCTATTCCCACTTCATCCATCCCGTCCACGTCGAGAAACTGCGAGAGCGGCAGTAGCATGGGAGCTCTGGGCTGAGACCAGGTGCGAGTCAGTTCTGTGAGGAAGTCCGGAAAGACGGGCATCCTTTGCCTCATGGCGGCCTGCTGCTTTGAGTAAAAATAATTTCCTGCCAACCCCGTGACTTGTTGACGAGATGGAGGCTCCGGCCATGGGATCTGCAGTGCGTCCGTTGCTCTGTGACACAAGTCGAACAGAGCAGGGATGGAAAAGTCTGTCTCCAGGAGCACAGGCACCGGGGTGCGGGAAAGGTCTTCTCCCTCTTCCCCGTATCCGACTTCGGCGTCGTCCGCAGAAAATTCACCTGAGGCTGAAATCGAGATCTCGTCCTCGTTCATCATCGAGTGTCAAATTCGACTGTTAAGTCCACCATGGAGGGCAACACATCTGGGCTGTCGCCCCATTCGACTCGGGTGCTGTCGTCCAAAGCCATGCTCTCGAACTCCGGCGTGGGAGGCAGAGGTTCAGTAGTGTCCGGGTCTGCTGGCGCCGCAGCAGCCCCCATGGCCTTGGCGACGAAGTCCGCCCAGTGCCTCCTCACCGCCTCCAGCATATGGCTGCAGTGTGGGCAAGACTCGGGTGCGTCCAGCACCATGTTCGCGTGCATCATCCCCAAGCAGACGGGACAGGCCTCGTGGGTGTCCGTCGCTGAGAGGGAAAAACCGCATCCGCTGGGGCAGGCGTGCGAGGATAGGCTCGCTGCTCTGCTGGTCTTTTTTGGAAGTCTTGTCTTTCGCTTTCCTTTCTCCGGAGGCATGTCCGAGATAAGACGAGCGAGACATTCCAAGATCTTTTTTCTCTTTATTTGAGACGTCTCCTCTGTTTCGCTGGCTAACCTGCTACGAATTAGCAGAGATAGCGGTGTGACGCAGTTAGTGCCATCGAGCGAAGCAGTCTGCGGAAAGAGGAGAAGAAAAAACTTTGGGGTTAAGGAAAAATGTGCCGGACTAGCTTTCGCTAGCCCAGTAGTACGCAGGAATAATTCTCTGTGCGCTCTGTGTAGGAGTAAGCTCACCTCTGATCGAGCGATGAAGCAGCAGAGAAGTCCCGCGAAGAGAGAGAGTTCAGGTTTAAGCGAGGTGAAGGGCAATAAGAGATTGATGGATGGGCGTCAGCGGCTTAAGTACCCAGAGGACGGGGCTTCTGGCGCGACGCTGACGCCCCTGCCGTAAATGTATTAATAATAATAATAATAATAATGAATTCCATTTATAATGCACTTTTCATTAATAAAAATCTCAAAGTGCTACAAAGTGTAACAAAGCAAAGATCAAAATAAAACAAGTGATAAAATCAAATAAAATCAATAATAATATCGACTAAGATCAAAGATAAAATCTGTATTAATGTATTCCTTCAGGTAATTGCACGGGGGCGCAATTCCCATAGCATATGTTGCACCGAGAGACATGACTGAAAGGGAACTGAAGATAACGGAGGATTAGAACTTCCTAACTTCTATCACTATTATTTAGCAAATAGGTTACAATATATCTCAAAGTGGTTAAATCCAAATGCACTGGATGTAACTTGGATAGACATAGAACAAACTTTATGTAATAATATTAGGATTTCAGATCTGCCATTTATTAGTACACATATAAAAAAAACATGTTTGCTTTAAAAGTATCTGTATTAGCTCATCTCTGACAGCATGGTGGGAGGATCTGAAAATGACAAAGTCTTCACTACTCCCATGCAGACAAACACCCATCTGGAACAATCCTGATATACAGCAAGAAAATAATATGTTAAATTTACCAAGTTGGAGAGTTAAGAGAATTGAATGTCTGGAACACATATTTGATAGTGTAGACTTTATTCCATTTAATGAATTAAAGGTGCAGTCTGCAGTTTCTGTAGAACGTAGCACTTAGAAACATTTTCAACAGGGAAAACATTCTGATCCCTCCCCCTCAGAGCCATATATGGCTCTGCTCCCCCTTGCTCTGCTGAAATTCAAAATCAAGCTCTGTTTTTATTGGCTGGTTAACGGCGGGTCACTGTGGCTTTTTAGAAATGCTTTTAGTACCACCTGGAGAAGCAAGGGGACTATAGTTTTTTCAAAGATTACTTTGTCTAACATCAGTCTGTCAGGAGCAGTGTTGGGAATGTTACTTCAAAAAAGTAATTAATTATAGTTACTAGTTACTTCTCCCCAAAAGTAACTGAGTTAGTAACTGAATTACTCACCTATAAAAGTAATTAGTTACCAGGGAAAGTAACTATTGTTTGTTTGGTTGGTTTAAGTTTAGATATATCTACGAATTTTAAGTAGAAATGCTTACAGCACCTCAACAGAACATGACTGGTTGACATACTATACTTCAAGTTTTTTCTTCATTACAAAATACAGGTTAACAAAATAATATAACAATTGTGTTTTCAGCTCTATGTACACCCTGTACTGTTCAAGTGTTTTCTTAGAAATAAAAGTAAACAGTTAAAATAAGTGCTTTGTAGTGTAAAATAAAATCAAACTCTCACACAACTGGTTCTTCAAGAATTTTCTTAAAAACAAAAGAACCATTTTCACAATATGAAGTACTTTTAAAACAGTACTGAAAAGCTGAATTACCTGAGCAGTTGTGAGATGCTTGTCAGATCAGATTACGACGGACGTACACTTCGCTCCGGGACATAATGTACACTTCACATGCACGTTCTTGCCTTTTACCTCAAGGAGAGTAAAGTAATTTCTGTATTTCCACTTTGAAAACGCCAACTTTCCCTCCAGACTCGCCATTGCTGCCGGACTTCTGTTAACTTTTCAGCAGCGTGTGTGAGCTGAACAACAAAACCTCTGATTGGCTGACCTCTACCTGACACTCTACCTTAGCCAATCAGCATCATCCTTATTGTTTCGCCCCTCCCTTCCCTCTGCTCCCTCCCCCTCCACCCTCCCTCATCAAGGGGGGGAAAAGTAAACAAACAGCACGAGAGCCAGCGCGCGGAAGACTGAAAGTAACGTACCCCCATTTAGTGTTTGTAACGGTAACGGCGTTGTAACGATAGACATAGGAACTACTTAGATTACCCGTTAATGAAAAAAAGAACTCCGTTTGTAACGCCGTTTATTTGTAACTCCGTTATTCCCATCACTGGTCAGGAGATAGTGACAGAGTGAAGAAATATGTTAAAAATATATTTTTAGAAAACTTACAGACTGCACTACAGAAACTGCAGACTGCACCTTTAATAATACAATATGACATTGACAATAAATACTTCTTAGAATATCAACAAATTATGTCTATTGTAAAAAAGAAATTTAAGCTTAATAAAACCTTGTTAGAAACACCAACATGTGTGTTAGAGGTCATTAATCTTAAACCACCCAAATTATTATCTAAAATATACAAGACCGTCAACCGTCAACATCAGCGAGGACCCTCATCAATATGCATACCGCGAGAACCAATCAACAGAGGACGCCATCTCCTCTGTGGTCCACACTGCTCTCACCCACCTGGATCAGAAGGACTCATACGTGCGTCTGCTCTTTGTGGACTTCACATCTGCCTTCAACACCATGATCCCCCAAACTCTGATAGACAAACTATCCACACTTGGACTAAGCCCCTCTATTTGTAACTGGGTCTTAGACTTCTTAACAAACAGACCACAGTCCGTGAAGATCCACAACTTCTCCTCCTCCACCATCACCCTCAGCACTGGCTCTCCTCAAGGATGTGTGCTGAGCCCTCTTCTGTTCACTCTGCTCACATATGATTGTACAGCCACACATCCAGGCTGTCATATTGTTAAGTTTGCAGATGATACAGCTGTGGTGGGATGCATCACAGATAATGATGAATCCAGCTACAGACAGGAGGTGGAACATCTGGAGAGCTGGTGCAAAGAGAATAACCTTCACATGAATGTGAAGAAGACGAAGGAGATGATTGTGGACTTCAGAAGGAACAAACACACCCACACCCCACTGTATATAGGTGGATCTGCGGTGGAAGTGGTCTCCAGCTACAAATACTTGGGTGTACACATGAATGATAACCTCAGCTGGAGCAACAACACCACCAGCCTGATCAAGAAAGGTCATCAGAGACTCTACTTCCTCAGACGGCTGAGACGAGCTGGTCTGAGAAGCTCAGTCCTCACCTCGTTCTACAGGTGTGCAGTGGAGAGCGTCCTGTGCTCCAGCATCAACGTGTGGCATGGAGGCTGCACAGTTGCAGAGAGGAAAGCTCTACAGAGAGTGGTGAAGGCTGCACAGAAGTCTGTTGGAGTCAGTCTCCCCACCATCACAGACATTTACACCTCCAGATGCAGAAAAAGAGCCACCTGCATCATGAAAGACCTCACTCACCCAGCACACTCACTCTTTGCACCACTCCCCTCGGGACGGAGGTTGAGGAGCATCAAATGTAGAACCACTAGACTGAGGAACAGCTTCTACCCTGAGGCTGTCAGACTCATGAATAAATAAATAATAAGAATAAACACTGCAAAATATCACATCATGTTGATACTGATCTGTTTCTTGTTGCTGCGTTCATCTGTGACCATCTGCTCATAAAGACTCATGTTCGTGCTGCTGTTTATAATGATGTTTTTCTACTACATTAGGGCTTAGTGTATTACTAGCTGATGTCTCTCTTAGTTAATCCTAGATGTTATTATTGTTTTTCTCTTGCATTTGTTGTTGGATGTAACTGGGACCCTGTGTACATAATCTCGTTTTCAACACATGTACTACATGCGGTGCAAATGACAATAAATTCTCTCTGACTCTGACTCTGACTCTGACTCTGAAATTGTCTAGAATAGATGACTCCATAACGCTACCTGTTGCAAAATGGGAGACAGATTTATCAATCAACTTTGACCAAAACACCTGGTCTCAAATATGTTTAAAAACATTTTAAATGACTAGAATCTCCAATTTGCAATTAATACAGTATAAAGTTCTCTATAGAGTACATTATACAGGTCAGCGAATGTTTAAGATGGGATTTACACCGTCTAACAATTACTCACAGTGCAAAGGCAATATACCTGATGATTATATTCACGCGCTCTGGTTCTGTCCACCCGTTCAGAGGTTCTGGGTCCAGGTATGTGAAGACTTGTCTAAATGTCCATCCATCCATCCATCCATCTTCTTCCGCTTATCCGGGGTCGGGTCGCGGGGGTAGCAGCCTAAGTAGGGAGGCCCAGACTTCCCTCTCCCCAGCCACTTGGAGCAGTTCCTCCGGGGGAATCCCAAGGCGTTCCCAGGCCAGCCGAGAAACATAGTCCCTCCAGCGCGTCCTGGGTCTTCCTCTGGGTCTCCTCCCGGTGGGACATGCCCGGAACACCTCACCAGGGAGGCGTCCAGGAGGCATCCTAACCAGATGCCCGAGCCACCTCAACTGGCTCCTCTCGATGTGGAGAAGCAGCGGCTCTACTCCGAGTCCCTCCCGGATGACTGAGCTTCTCACCCTATCTCTAAGGGAGAGTCCAGCCACCCTGCGGAGAAAACTCATTTCAGCCGCTTGTATCCGAGATCTTGTTCTTTCGGTCATAACCCAAAGCTCATGACCATAGATGAGGGTGGGAACGTAGATCGATCGGTAAATTGAGAGCTTTGCCTTTTGACTCAGCTCTCTCTTCACCACGACAGACCGGTACAGCGCCCGCTTCACTGCGGACGCTGCACCTATCCGCCTATCGATCTCACGCTCCAGTTTTCCCTCATTCGTGAACAAGATCCCGAGATACTTAAACTCCTCCACTTGGGGCAGGACCTCCTCCCCGACCCGGAGAGGGCATGCTACCCTTTTCCGGCTCAAGACCATGGCCTCGGATTTGGAGGAACTGATCCTCATCCCGGCCGCATCACACTCGGCTGCAAACCGCTCCAGTGAAAGTTGTAAATCACGAACTGATGAAGCCAGTAGGACCACATCATCTGCAAAAAACAGAGAAGCGATTCTAAGGTCACCAAAACGGATCCTCTCAACACCTTGGCTGCACCTAGAAATTCTGTCCATAAAAGTTATGAACAGAATCGGTGACAAAGGGCAACCTTGGCGGAGTCCAACTCTCACCGGAAACGAGCCTGACTTACTGCCGGCAATGCGGACCAAGCTCTGACACCGGTCGTACAGGGACCTAACAGCCCTTATCAAAGGGCCTGGTACCCCATACTCCCGGAGTACCCCCCACAGAACCCCCCGAGGGACGCGGTCGAATGCCTTCTCCAAGTCCACAAAGCACACATGTAAACTGGTTGGGCAAACTCCCACGCACCCTCCAGGACCCTGCTGAGGGTGTAGAGCTGGTCCAGTGTTCCACGACCAGGACGAAAACCACACTGCTCCTCCTGAATCCGAGGTTCGACTATCCGACGGACCCTCCTCTCCAGAACCCCTGAATAGACCTTACCAGGGAGGCTTAAGAGTGTGATCCCCCTATAGTTGGAACACACCCTACGGTCCCCCTTTTTAAATAGGGGAACCACCACCCCAGTCTGCCAATCCAAGGGAACTGCCCCCGATGTCCACGCGATATTGCAGAGTCGCGTAAGCCAACACAACCCTACAACATCCAGAGCCCTAAGGAACTCCGGGCGAATCTCATCCACCCCCGGAGCCTTGCCACCGCGGAGCTTTTTAACCACCTCGGCGACCTCAGCACCAGAGATCGGAGAACCCGACCCAAAGTCCCCAGGCTCTGCTTCCTCAGTGGAAGACGTGCCAGTAGGATTGAGGAGGTCTTCGAAGTATTCCGCCCACCGACTCACAACATCCCGAGTTGAGGTCAGCAGCACGCCACCTCCACCATAAATGGTGTTGGTCTCGTACCTCTTTCCCCCCCTGAGACGCCGGATGGTGGACCAGAATCGCCTCGAAGCCGTACGGAAGTCATTCTCCATGGCCTCTCCGAACTCCTCCCACGCCCGAGTTTTTGCCTCAGCAACCACCCGAGCCGCATGCCGCTTGGACTGCCGGTACCTATCAGCTGCTTCCGGGGTCCCACAAGCCAAAAAGGCCCAATAGGACTCCTTCTTCAGCCTGACAGCATCCCTCACTGCCGGTGTCCACCACCGGGTTCGAGGGTTGCCACCTCGACAGGCACCAACAACCTTGCGGCCACAGCTCCGATAAGCTGCCTCGACAATAGAGGCGCGGAACACGGCCCACTCGGACTCCATGTCCCCCGCCTCCCTCGGAACGTGTTCAAAGCTCTCCCGGAGGTGGGAGTTAAAGCTCCGTCTTACGGGAGACTCTGCCAGACGTTCCCAGCAGACCCTCACGATACGTTTGGGTCTGCCAGGTCTGACCGGCATCCTCCCCCACCATCGGAGCAAACTCACCACCAGGTAGTGGTCAGTAGACAGCTCCGCCCCTCTCCTCACCCGAGTGTCCAAGACATGCGGCCGCAGATCAGATGAGACGACAACAAAGTCGATCATCGAACTGCGACCTAGGGTGTCCTGGTGCCAAGAGCACATATGGACACCCTTATGCTTAAACATGGTGTTCGTTATGGACAATCCATGACGAGCACAGAAGTCCAATAACAGAACACCACTCTGGTTCAGATCAGGGGGGCCGTTCCTCCCAACCACACCCCTCCAGGTCTCACTGTCATTGCCCACGTGAGCGTTGAAGTCCCCCAGTAGAACAAGGGAGTCCCCAGGAGGCGCACTCTCCAATACCCCCTCCAAGGACTCCAAAAAGGGTGGGTAGTCTGAGCTGCCGTTTGGTGCATAGGCACAAACAACAGTCAGAGCCCGTCCCCCCACACGTAGGCGAAGGGAGGCTACCCTCTCGTTCACCGGGGTGAACCCCAACGTACAGGCACCAAGATGGGGGGCAACAAGTATGCCCACTCCTGCTCGGCGCCTCTCACCAGGGGCAACTCCAGAGTGGAAGAGTGTCCAACCCCTCTCAAGGAAACTGGTTCCAGAGCCAGAGCCATGCGTTGAGGTGAGTCCGACTATTTCTAGTCGGAACCTCTCAACCTCACACACTAGCTCAGGCTCCTTCCCCACCAGAGAGGTGACATTCCATGTCCCAATGGCCAGCTTCTGTAGCCGAGGATCAGACCGCCAGGGTCCCCGCCCTCGGCCACCACCCATCTCACATTGCACCCGACCCCTTTGGCCCCTCCCACAGGTGGTGAGCCCATGGGAAGTAAAAATAACAATGATACTTTATTTATAAAGCCATTTAAAACAACCACAGCTGCAACAAAGTGCTGTACACATGAAATTAAGAACATTTAAACAAAAGATAAGATGAAATCAGGAATCAGGTGAGGGGCTGGACTCAGGTTTGAGGTGGGTTGTGGCTGCGGTTTGTGACGTCACAAACCGCAGGAAGTGAGAACGAAGTGTTTCTATCACAGACAAATAAATCTACTTAGAGTAAATAAACTACTGGGTGCATTTCTTTGGCCCTAAGACTGTTTTTTTATGAAGTACATACCCAAAGTTGAGTAAAAAAACATTAAAAAGTGAATTTTGAATCTGTGGTCCCCTGTAATAACTTTTCCACCTTTACTATACATTCTGTTGACTGCATGAGGGTGCACACCCTCCAATTAATATTTAGTACAAATTAGTTCAAACAAATGTGTTAATGTTTTACACATTGTTGAGAAAACCCTGCACCGAACACCCTAGAGGAAAACGGTGGAAGAAGATTAGTTTTCCAAGTCTAGAGATTAAAATCAAAATGTTGAGAAGTTAAAGATAAATATTGTTTCCAGACTAAACCGGAAGGAAGGAACTGTCACAAAACCAAGAGGGGAATTAGAAACACGTTTCTTCGGTCTGAGCACGATAACTTGGAAATAAGTGAGGTGCTGACTTTCATTTGGTGTTTGGCTGCATCTGTAAGATTACTATTGAAAATTGGGTTGCCATGTCAAAATTCAATATGGCCACCGCCCTAAATATAAATGTGTATAGCACATAAATGTAAACTTGAAGTTCCCAGGATCCATCACTGTTTTGCCTCAGACAAGTAATAAAAATTACCTCTGTTCTTATACACAGTGCAACTGTTTACTACTAAATATTGATTACGGTGACATTCTCTACATGAATGCTCCTACAAGCACCCTGCGGATGTTGGATGTGGTCTATCATGGTGCACTAAGATTCATAACTGGTTGTGATTATCGTACCCACCACTGCACCCTGTATTCACTGGTTAACTGGACATCATTAACCTCACGCAGACTCTTCCACTGGTACATTTTCATCTTTAAATCACTTCTTGGTCTGCTGCCCTCATACATCTCCTCCTACATGTCTTTGCGTGAGTGCAGCTACAGCGTGCGCTCTCAGGACATGATTACCTGCAGTGTTCCGTCAGTGAGGACTGAACTTGGAAAAAGGGCCTTCTCCTACTCCGCTCCTGCTTCATGGAATATCTTACAAAAAGATCTGAAGCTCTCGACCTTGACTTCTCTAAATGGTTTTCAGAATCTGTTGGAATCCTGGCAAAAACCAATGCAGATTTGTTCCTGTCTTTGATTTTATACGTCTACCTTATAATGTTTTGCTAGTTTTTTGATACTTTGTTAAAAAAAAAAAATCTTTTGTTTTTTTCTCTCTTTTGTTTTCTATTGTTTATTGTTTGTTTGTTTATTGTTTAAGGAAATTCTACCACTGCTGTTCATCGTTCTTTAGTTTTAGCAGGTCTTGTTGGTTCCACAAGAGAGGAGCCTGTTAACCGAAAGATCTTCCTCCCATTCTGCTTTTTTTATGTCTTCAAAAGTTGTCTGACTTGCAATAAATGAGGCATGAGTCACACAGTGTGTCTGGGCAGTCTGCAGGAGAGCGCACAGGGGCATGTTTGTAAACTCGCTCTTAAAGAGCACAGAATGTCATGATTTCAGCTCCCTGCCTTCTCTGCCACCTGCAAGCATTCTTGGCCACACCCACATCTCTGTGCTGCACGGTGAACAGCTGATCAGCTGCAGCAGGAAGCTTATCCTGCAGTATGGGCTGCTCAAATGTGCAGCAGGTGCTAAATAATTTTTAATTTACTGTATTTTAAATAAAAATGCCATGCCTGTCATGCAGCTCATCCATCAATCATCCAATTGTGTGTCATGTCCAATCTTATTTTGAAAAACCATGATAGAGCGAGTCTGCAATAAATGAACCGCGAAGTAGGCTGGAATGTGTTAGTCTTGGCAACGCCACGTCCCAGACAGTCTGTGTCTCCTGTGGTGTCCCTCAGGGGTCGGTTCTGGGGCCCCTGCTGTTTTCCCTTTACATGCTGCCTTTAGGTCAAATTATTAATCAGTTCAACATTTCTTTTCACTGTTATGCCGACGATACACAGCTTTACATCAGGACTGGAGCATCCTCATCTTCCACCTTGTCATCTCCATCTTCACTCACTGCCCTCTCTGCCTGCCTGGAGGCAATTAGGGCATGGATGAATCAGAACTTTCTTCAATTAAACTGCTCCAAGACTGAGGCCATACTGATTGGCACCCCTCACCAGGTACAAACATCTCCTATAACAACACTTTCCTTTTCTGGACAAGACATCCCCCTCTCCACCTCTGTTACTAATCTTGGAATAAAAATGGACTCCAATCTTACATTTGAAAATCACATTAAGCATCTGTTTAAAACTTGCTTCTTCCATCTTCGAAACATCTCCAGACTTCGCCCATCCCTAACTTTTTCCGATGCTGAGAAGCTCGTCCATGCTTTTGTCTCCTCCAGGCTCGACTACTGCAACTCCCTGTTTATTGGAATCCCTGGCAAAAACCTTCAGAAACTTCAATATATTCAAAACAGTGCAGCAAGGATCTTGTTGAGAGTTCGTAAATTTGAACATATTACGCCCATTCTCCATAACCTTCATTGGCTTCCTGTCACCTACAGAATTCAGTACAAAACTGCTCTCATTACACATCAATGCTTACACGGAACTTCACCAGATTATCTGAAGGATATTCTTATTCCATACTCATCCACCCGGTCGCTGC
>JBBPBX010038299.1:0-20583 GCA_038048925.1 Garcialebias charrua
GTAGGGCTGGGCGATATGGAAAAAATCATATATCACGATATGGACTTTTTTATATCACGATAACGATATATATCACGATATAAAAAAAAACTTTGGTCCAAATTTTTCCTGTACACACACACACATCGTGTTGTATATATACAACACGATGTGTGTGTGTGTGTACAGGAAAAATTTGGACCAAAGTTTTTATTTTATTTTTTATTTTATTTTACTACAGATACAGTTACAATTATAAGAATGTGAACAAAAAGAACAAGGAAATTTGGACCAAAGTAGAAACTTTGGTCCAACTTTGGACCTACTTTGGTCCAAATTTTTCCTGCAGGTGGCGGTAAAACAACGGCTGCTAATAAAACCCACGAAGAAGAAATCCGCTCTGACTGGAATCTGGAGTAAACAAGGCAAAGAAACAGAAAAGAGAAAACGTTGCGTTTGATTCCGGTTCTGTTGTGTCTCTGGTCTGTTTTGTATTGGTTAACTGGACCCGAGTTCGGACTCGGTTGAACTTCGTGTCCTCTGGACCCATTTTGTCTCCGAGTTTCAGCGGAGCTAAATAATGGAAGCTAACAAGGTGAGCTTCCCCTCTTTTTGGTAAAAGTTCTTCTTCTTGGGCTGCCTGCGCAGCTGTTTCTCCATGTTGTGACACCCATAGATATCTGGTGACACCGGCTTCATGCCGGCTGCGTCTCTGTTGAACTCGAGTTTAACAACGTAAAGCATGTGTCGCAAACCCGCGCGTGCGTCAAACATAAAGCAGCGCCGTCATCTCGCAAAACCACAATATGAAGCTTCTTTGCGACCGTTATTTTTTTATTCTTATTTATCACGATAGAGACGATAGAAGGAAAGTAGCACGATAGACACGTTTCTATCGTCCCCACGATATATATCGTCATATCGCACAGCCCTATCCGGGAGGGACTCGGAGTAGAGCCGCTGCTTCTCCACATCGAGAGGAGCCAGTTGAGGTGGCTCGGGCATCTGGTTAGGATGCCTCCTGGACGCCTCCCTGGTGAGGTGTTCCGGGCATGTCCCACCGGGAGGAGACCCAGAGGAAGACCCAGGACGCGCTGGAGGGACTATGTTTCTCGGCTGGCCTGGGAACGCCTTGGGATTCCCCCGGAGGAGCTGCTCCAAGTGGCTGGGGAGAGGGA
Source organism: Garcialebias charrua (assembly GCA_038048925.1). NCBI lineage: Eukaryota > Metazoa > Chordata > Actinopteri > Cyprinodontiformes > Rivulidae > Garcialebias > Garcialebias charrua. Next base: position 1,158 of record JBBPBX010038299.1, read on the forward strand.
AGTCTGGGCCTCCCTACTTAGGCTGCTACCCCCGCGACCCGACCCCGGATAAGCGGAAGAAGATGGATGGATGGATGGACTTCTCTTTATTCCTCTTTCAAGAGTAAAGCTGAGTTTAGTTGACTTTCTGAAGAAGTAAATATTTTTTAAACTGTTATTTTGATAGAAAGTTGGTGAGTGGAGATTGAAGAAGTTAATTGTGCTTGTTTTTGAGCACTTCATGACAAATGCCATGTAGGTGTTGCTTAAGATGCAAAAATTAAATCAGATCTTTCAGATTAAAATAGAGGAAACCTGCACATTTGTCTCACAGAACAAAGATGTTAAAGTTGAATTCCCCGAGTGATTTCAAAAGTTTCACTCTTTTATGGTCCATCTAAGGCCAGCACTCTGCATTTATAAAGTTTGAAAGTTGCTAAATGTTGTTAGCATGATATATTTTAGTCACTTTCCTGTCTGTGTAAATCGTTTTATTTTTTATCTGGAACAGTGGAACAATTTGGTAAACTTTTCATTTTGACACTAAATGCAACACTCTTTAAAAAAAATTACAGGTAAAATAAATTGCTAACTGTGAGGCATGAAACAAAATGAAGCCTTTACCAAGCTCAATACAAAGATTATGAAAAAGTACCGTACAAGTCGTGGTGGTCTCTAAACACCCCTCCCCCCCCCAAAAAAAGTTCTGTTAAATCCATCATCAAGAAATGGAAGTAATATGAGATTTGTGTAAATCTATCAAGAACAGATCGTCCTCACAAACTGAGTGACCTTTCAACACACATGTGACCACGCTGAAGGAGCTACAAGCTTCAGCATGTAGCAGAAAACATTGAAGGAGTTGAATAAATGACTGTACTCTTGTCAAAACATCTGTAGATTTTTGGTGTCTTCTAATTTATAATCAATACCAGTCACTCAGATATAATTTTTCATGGCTTCTTCCTGCAGTGGTGAGTCTTATCATCTTGGAATTGGACTTGTCTTTTTATTATGTAAGCCTGAAGCCATGCTCTGAACATAAGTCCTGCTAATAAGTCCTACAAGGTGCACTAAAAACACAGTGGGCCTCATTCACGAACATGTTCGTATTTTTATCCTAAATTTCTCCTACTTTTGTTCGTACGAAGCGTTCGTACGAACATGCCACGTCAGATTCAACAAACTCTTCTATCCACAGGAAAAGTGTGTAAACGAGCTGCGTAAATTTAATGAATCCCACCTGTTCTATCCACCTGCGCGTGCTCGCGGAGAGGTCATTTACATAATTCCCACCCCTCAAAACACCATATAAGGCCACGTTTCCTGCCTTTTGACAGCAGGAAGTGTCCATTCATTCAAACTCAAGAAGTAAAAGGAGGAACTTCACGCGTTCGGAGATCTGCTCTCAGTCGCGCTGTGGCGCACCGCTACCCCCCCCCCCCCCGCAGGTGTCGGATGGTCAAATATTTTTAATTTTAGTGTAAACAACTGTGTAGTTTCACTTATTCAGAAGAGCGCACCGCTACCCCACCCCCCCGCAAGTGTCGGATGTGTTTTTGAACAGAAGCATTTTAAAATGTCTCGAAACTACAGTTAACTTCATATTAATATAATGCATGTTGTGTGTCCCGTGGGTCGTACAGTATCAGAAATCAAGAATAAATGGTTTGATCTGAAAATGGCTTCAAACAAACGTCTCGCCGCAGCACGGACAGGAGGTGGTCAAGGAAAAGTCTGCGTTACCGAGATGGATGGACAATAAATGCCATGCTGCGCGCGTGCCAACATGTTTTGCAGCACAAATGAGTCATGCGCGCTCCTCCTGGTCATCGCGCAACCACATTCTGCAGGTTATATTTCGAATCAGATATAATAATCTATTGCTCCGATGGTGTTTGGCACAGCAGTCCAGCAATAGCATGAAAATCAGTCTTAATTCGTACTTGTTCTGCGGCGGTGTATGGGAATTTTATGTACCTGGGTGTTAATATGAGGAGGGCTTTGATGACCAAGGGGAGCGCACGACTCACTGAAGCCTGCGCGACACACCAGACAAATTAAACTTAAAATTATAATTCTAATTCAAACAGAATAACCTATTGTCAAGAATAATTATGGTGCGTGATTTTTTTAAACCCAAAATATTTTCTAAATAACGAAATATGAAGTTATTAGTGGAGAGAATCCGTCTGGATGACAGCAGACTGACGCTCCTAAAATATACGACAGCTCCGGACCACTCGTAAATTTTGTTCGTATCTGAAAAAAATCTTAGGATACGAAAACATTTTTTATTTTTTATTTTTTTTATTTTATTTTTTCCATTTATAGATGGCCTCCCTTCACACCTTATAGCCATCCTCTCACTCCAATATGTATTTTTTTTTTATTTTTTTTTTATTTTTAGAGAGAAAGAAAGAAAAGAGAAAGTGAGACAACAAAACAACAATTATCCACAAAAAGAGCACAAGGCAAACACACCAAACCTCCGTCCACAATCCTGCAAAGCACATGACAGAGCACAGCAACAAAACATACAAGCATAAAGACTGATAATATTCATGACCTTGCATTAGATTTCTATATATAAACATACCCATACCTACAAGTATATATACAGTATACATACATATATATTTATATTCATTTATATACCCATCTACATATATCTACATATACATCCCTACATCCATTTGTGTGTGGTTGTGAGCATGCATAAGTGAATAAGGTTCCTCCAATAGAACATTTAGTAGCGAATGTGAAGCATCAGAGATCTGTCCCTCCAAAGCCCGAGACAGACGAAAGGGCGATCAGAGCCCAAGACCCCAGGAAGGACCCCGAGCCCAGAGTCCCCAGGACCACCCGAACAGGACGAGCCACTCGTCCACTCCCCAGATCCGACCAAGGGGAAGAACCGGACGAACCCCACCAGGGACCACACACAATGACCCCCCGGGGTCAACAGCGACAAATACACAGGCCCCCGCCGGAGCCCGCTGCACCGATGTAGCCCCAGGGCCGGTCGCCGATGCTCGGGCACCGGGGACGCCCACCCCTCAGGTCCAGACCCGACAGGACCAGAGGACCCGAGCCCCACCAGGCAGCCACCAGGCCGAGCCGACAAACGCCCAAGCGCCCAGCCCCAGATAGTGAGGGTCCCAAGCACGCCCGCGGGCAGAGGAACACCCACCAGGGGGCCACGTGGCAGGAGTGCGACACTAGGTAGCCTCAGAAGTATCAGAGAGGGGGCAGTCCAAGTCCCAGCCTGACACTTAAACATTCATACACAGATACACTCATTCAGACCCACCCTCATCCTCACCCTCAGACATAGAAAGACAAACAGTAACGACACGCTCCATTCATAATCCCGATGCACACTCTATACCCCCCAGGTCCAAGACATGTACCTGCTCCCTACATGGGGCAGCCCACATCCAAACCCAGGAGGTAGGCCCATTCATTCTGGGGTGGAGAGTAGCAGACATCCAAGATCCGGCCCACCCCACGCCCCGCCGACAGGACAGGACAGGACACTCGAGCCCAAGCAGCCCCAGGGGGAGCGCACTGCCAGTCCCGCCCGCGGCAACCCCGCAGGCCCCGAACCCCCCCACACCCCAGCACAACCCCTGACGGCCCACCCCCAGAATGTCCGCCAGGCAACCAGGGGGGTAAGAGAAAAATAAATAAATAATATATATATATAAATAAATACATAAATAAATAAAATTGAAATTAACAAATCAAGACCCCGACACACACACCCCCGTCCCCAAATGTACTGTTGGTGAGTGTTGTTCTAAAGTGTACTTAAAAAGGAAAGAGAAGGAGCAAAGGCTGGCATTATACCAGTTTCCCCTCCACTCCAACTCTAACCCAAGCCCTAATTGTCTAAATGCATAATGTTGAGTGAGCATAGGGGGGTGAGATTGGTGTCATCCCGCCACCCATAGCCATAGTACTCAATCCATTAGCGATTTAGCGCTCCCTGGCGGTCTGGTGCCCACCTTTGCCACTTTTGAATTAAATCAACGTACTGAACTTTAACATCAGAAATTCTGCATCACTTCTTGCTTCTTCCTCCATTTCGCTTAAGTAAAGAAATCACAGACATTCATTTGTGGCTTAGTGATGGCTGCATGTTGAAGCAATGCAAAAACAAATAAATAAAAAACTCATTAAAGGAATAAAAGATTTGTTATTGGTGTTTATTTTTAGATGATTTTTATCATGAAACATGGAGAAAACTTGTTTAAAAAGCAGAACGTAAGTAGGAAGTAACCAGTGAACCACAAGTAAACACTAATATTGAAGAATTAAAAGCAACACAAAAAAAGAAAGAAAAGGCAACTGTGTTTTTAAATCAAATAGCATGACAGATTAAGGAACACAAACTTGTTGAACAATAATTGTTTATCAGTAAACAAAAATAACAAGCTAAAGGTTTACGGTACTAATGGAGCTAAGAAGTAATGAGCAAAAGATGAGTGGCAATCAGCAAACAAAGGTGAGGCATGTCACTGACAGACTAAAACTATTGTAGATAAACCAACAAAATGTTTAAAGAAACTGGTCCAGATGACACGGTTTAACATTTTTTGTGTTATCTACCTGGATGATTGAGCCTACAAACCTTTTTTTCTGAACCATTTTGGCCTTGGTTGTCCTCAGGCTGTTTCTGTGAGTTGCATGTCGGCCACCTGGCCTAAAACATTTGATTGGTGTTCATGATGATTGATGGTTTTGGATGGGTGTGCTCTGTTTGCACGTGTTAAAAGCCTAAAATCTGAGCCTCCCAACAGGAGGTTGGCTCGAAACACAGCAATGAAGGCTACCCATGGGACAGATCTGGTTGGCAGACTGACAAAGTCCTCTGGAAAACGTTTCCCACTTAAAGAAACTGGTCCAGATGACACAATTTAATCTTTTTTGTTGATTGAGCTTACAACCCTTTTTTTATTGCAGATAACCAACAACAACATGATCGTGAATGCATATCGCCTGCCTGCTGACATGCCAGAGTTTTAAATTAATACAATACATTACAAGATTTCATACTCAATGCATGTGTTGTGAATGACTCTCAGCTACTACCACATCAAAACTTTAGCTCAATATTTGTGAAAGTGACTGAGGTATAGCCATTTAAATGTCAACGGATGTTTGTATTGATAAAGAAGGAGTTTGAAAAAATGCAAATTTGGTTTAAACAAAAAAGTTGTCATTGAATACTGAAAAAAAACTATTTTATGATATTTAGTAAAAAAAAAAAAACTTTGATTTTTCTTTTGAAATTGATGGTATTAAGATATGTAGAGTAAATTAAATATGTTAAATATGTTAAATATGTTAAATATTAAATATTAAATTATGTATTACACTTTTGTTATTTAATTTTATGCTTATGTTTATTAAATGTTTAGTGTTTTAGTGTTGGTGTAACTTTTCATACTTTCATACTACTACTATGCAAAAACTACTATGCAAAAACTCAGGACAGTATTACACTTTTATTATTTCATTTTATGCTTATGTTTATTAAATGTTTTAGTGTTTTAGTGTTTAAATGTTTACTGTTGCACCGAGGGACAGAGAGAAATGCAATTTCAATCCTGTGTATGTCCTGTACATATTGCAGTTTTGACAATAAAGTTGACTTTGACTTTGACTTTGAAATTAGGTTAAGTTTCTGGGTGTAATTATTGATGACAGACTATCATGGAGACAGCATATAAATGTTGTTAAAACTAAAATATCTACGTAAATCAATTGCAGTATTGTATGGAGTAAGGGACTTGTTGAATGATAATGCTTTGCACTTGCTTTACAATACAATTATAGTTCTGCATTTAATTTATTGTGTAAATGTTTGGGGTACAGCATGTAGGACAACAACTAAGCCTATTTTTATTTTGCAAAAGAAAGCTGTAAGAATTATAATGAGGAAACATTATTGTCACCCTTCTGGTACTTTGTTTTGTCAATTGAAATTACTTAAGTTTTGTGATTTGGTTGATTATAATATTCTTTTACTTAAGTAAGGCTCAGAATTTCTCACTACCATCTAACATTCAAACCTATTTTGTGAAAAGGATTAGTTGCTATAATTTAAAGGGAAAAGAAATGTTTGTTAAACCTCAGTACAGAACCAGTTTAAAGGTAGGTCTACTACGATAAGAGGAATTGATCTTTAGAATGGTCTAGAGGACAATGTAAAAAATGCGAAGTCCATACAAATATTTAAGAAAATGATTAAAACTATTTTGTTGAAGAGTTATATTTAATTTGATTCTAATCTAACAAATTATAATAGGTATTTTGATGAGACTATATACTTTTGATGAGACTGTATGCTTTTGTATTACAATAAGTATATTAATGTTTGAATTGATAGTTTGAATTGATTGTTTAAAAAGGAGCAGATATGATAAGAAATGTTTTCTTCTTCTGCTTCCTTTCATTTTATGTTTTTTGTTTATTTTCTTTCTAGAAAATTGTCATTGTTTTTAATATGAAATGAATAAAATTATATATAAAAAAAAACTTAGGTCAATAAGCTGATGCAGCCACCTTAAATTGGATTGACTCCAAAAAGTAATGATTATATTCAGCAGAGGTAGAAAGAGTCATGAAAATGTGTACTCCAGTACAAGTACTGTTCCATTGCTTAAATTGTACTCAATTACAAGTAAAAGTACTGGTGTTATAAACATCCTTAAGTAAAAGTACAAAGTACTCTTCTCAAAAACTACTCAGAGTATTAACAACAACAATTGTTAAATCATGTCATCTGGACCAGTTTCACCCCTCATCCAGAGGACTTCATCAGTCTGTGGCCTGTCAACCAGATCTGTCCCGTTGCTGTGTTTCAAACCAACCTCCTGTTGGAATCTCCACAGGAGGTTGGTTTGAAGCACAGCAATGAAGGCTACCTATGGGACAGATCTGGTTGACAGGCCACAGACTGACAAAGTCCTCTGGATGAGGAACAAAACATTTCTTCACTTAAAGAAACAGGTCCAGATGACATGATTTAACCATTTTTGTTGTTATCTACCTGGATGATTGAGCTTACAAAACTTTTTTTACTCAGAATATTAATAAATTTTTAATCAATTGATGTTTAATTGTGTTGTCAATAGAAGACAATTATTGTTACTGTATATAGTAGCTATACATTCAAAGCACATTTCTCAGAAGCTCTGTCTTATTTTAGTACCAGGCAAAACGATGGCAGTGACAATATCTAAGATCTTTGCATACTTAGCCAAACTAATAACCCACACATACAAACAATAAAAAAACAATGTCAAACAGGTAGTTGTACTTTGTAAAACCTCGTATACCACAATATGTTTTTTGAGATTAGATGAAGTCTTGTAAGCTGCTGTCACCGTAGAGATCAATCACAGTTTGCATCTGGACTCTGTCTCCTTTTCACCCTCTGTACATGAAACTTTCCTCCAGGTACGGCCACTCGTCCTCAGCCTTTATCTCGTCATGTTCTCTGTTGACTGTGTTGCCCTCTGTCTCCATTTTGGCCTTTTCTCCAAATCTTTAGTCCATAAATGATTCTCAACTCTACAGAGTTGTCCTTTGCTTACGTCATAGCTAATTAGCGCGTTGCAATCTGAGAGTCTCATTGGCTACAAAGATGCAAATGAAAGATTCGAAAATTAATTCAAATTGCAGCCGTACTCAGTAGTGACTTCTGATTTTAAAAATAGCAAAGTAGATTACATGGTAGGGGTGCACCGATAAATCGGCCGGCCGATTTATCTGCCCCGATTTCCTTAATTTTGGGAAATCGGCCAATGCTTGCATGAGAAATTGATTTTACAGACTTCTTTAGTTTTAACAAAAATTGTCTAAAATTCATTTATATTTCAGAGCACTACCTTGTGACCAGTTAAAACAAGTTTGTATTATTTCTAGAATACAGTATTGTTCAAGGGTCTGTTTTTCAATAAAATAAGATTGAAATTTGAAGGCGCTTTGTGACCTTACAACATCTAACAGTGTTGCTTATAAAACTAAATCCGTATCGGCCAAAATCGGAATCGGCAGGTCAGACTTTGTAGAAATCGGTGATCTGTCAAAAAACTGCAATCGGTGCACCCCTATTACATGGTCTAAATTGTACTTAAGTATGAGAAAAATTACACACTTGAAATAAATACTCATCAAAGTACATGCATCCACAAAATCTACTTACCGTATTTTTCGGAGTATAGGTCGCACCTTTTTATCATTATTTCATGGCCTGCGACCTATACTCAGGTGCGACCTATATATGGCTTTTTATCACTTTTGGCGAATAAAAAAAAATCCAGCTCATTTCACAATTACGTTCATTTATTAAGGAAAAGTTCAGCTCCGACACATATTTGCTATAATTTTTATCAAACAAATAATTGTTTTTAAGTGTTAATCTTCTTAAAAGCCTTGCTGTGCGCTCCTGTGGCAGACATCCGCAGCAGAGCTAAACGTAGGTGCGACCTATACTCCGGTGCGACCTATCTATAGGGATTTTTCCAATCTATTGGTAATAATTGGACAATGCGACCTATACTCTGGTGCGACCTATACTCCGAAAAATACGGTAATTACAGTAATGTGAGTATCTGTAATTTGTTAATTCCACCCTTGACATTCAGAAAGTTTCATTAATATTCACCCAATTGTTCATGAGGTGTTTTGCTAGCAGGCACACCACTCAAAAACATAACACAAAGGTTTTAAACAAAGATCTTACACAATCCGTTACCGCGTGGAGAATGTACTGGGGATCAGTCTCAGCTAATGCCTCACTAAAAACAACATAATTGTACTCCCATCAACAAAATCTGAGCCGTGAGATAAATATTAAAACATAACGCGTGGCCAAGAAAGGCATTCATTCATTTATTCACCAAAATAAACCCATTAGGTGTTCTCATTAGGTTTGTATATACTCACACTGGACCTGACAAAACACCCCGCCTAATGAGTTAATTCATAAGACGACTCAGTAAACATGTCTCGTTTTAATTACATCATCATATGCTAGTTGTATAATAATGTAACAGGTTTATGGCTAACTCTGGTGAAGCAAAGGAAATCCTGACGTTTTCTGTATTTATATTCAATCAAAGAGGATAAACACAACTTGTTGGCACGTTTCTTCTTCTTTCAGACACAGATGGTCATGTGAGGAAGAGCAGCCACCTGCTGAACGTCACCCTGACCATGCACCGTCTCCTCATGCCCTCCGCTGACCTGCTGGACAAACTCATCAGTCTATATCCTTCAGCAGTCCATCATGAAGTGGTTTCGCAGCGCAGCCTCGTGATTCAAACAATGCCAATTTCGAGCCGCACACAGAACAAGGGATCAGATCGCCGTCCCTGCTGCTTTCGATTGGTTGCCAACAGCAACGGACAGTCAAGCCGGCTCTCGGTGCATCTCTCAGCTGTCAGTGTAAAATGTGATAGGCGAACGGCAGTTCGCGTTTACTCCTACGTTTATCCTCCTCAACCCATTTTGCATTCATTCCTGCTTTCACCATGCAACTTTTCTTCACTCATGAGGCTTGTGCAGACAATACATTACCATTCTGTAGATTTTGTTTTAAATACTGGATTTTATTACTTTTATTGTCCCTTGTTCAAACTTAGAAAGTAATATTTTTCAGAACATCACAGTGGCGTCCCTGCGAGATGCCTTGGGGCTTCAGGTGTTAATTACCTCCACCACTGATTATCTATATACAAACACAGAGGCCCCTGATCAAATAAAGCCTCATCACCATGACTTCTGTTGCAACCCTCTCGTTCTGTGCCAAAACCCAAAAGGATGCATCAAACCAATTCAATCTGTTGGCCAGGATCAAGAAAGAAACTCGGGAGGCCATTAACAGTCCTCGCCACAGTCTAGCCTTGGGATTGCGTAGGTGGCTCTTCTGTTCTCGTGACGCAATTAGCCTTTATGTGCGCATCATTTCATTCTGATTTCTGCCAGCTGAGAGCCATACTGTCAGGATATTTATGAAAGCTCATTTTGTGTGTTTTGTGTTAACTGTACATGAGCTCAGTGGAGAGGGTTACTTTCTGTGAAAAATGGATGTTATTGTGACTAAAGTCCTGGATTAATGATATTTGTGTCTGATTAAAACATCTCCAGATGTGAACTCCTGAAACCAAGCACTCCATATTAGCAGTTGTTGCATTGACAATGATTGTGCATTTTACTATTCATTTCCTCTGCACACCAGAATGATTCATTGAGCAAGTCTCATCAGAGTTGTGCTTCAAACAGACGCCTTCTCCCACATGACCAAATGTCACGTGTTGGTTCAGCTGCTTTAGTTTGTTTTAACAAGTTGTTCATAAGAAAGCATGCCTGCAGGTACATGTAAACCAACCAGATGCTCACTGCTCAGGCTAAACCTGTAAGGGTGAATTCATGCTTTAAACAGGTGAATGTTTCAGATAACCTATCACCTTAACTAGTCCTTACCTTTAAAGCAGCGTTGGACAACGATCAGCCAACAGAGTGCAAAAAGATCTGCTACCTTATCAGGTCAGTGAATTGAGATAATCATCTTCAGAGGTAAATTGAACTTTTTTTTGTTAAGTCTTACTGGTTTTGTTTCTCATCTCTAGGCATTGGATTCAAGAATTCTGGATAATGTTCCGGTTGCCCCACAGCTTGTCTGACAGCCTGGATGAGTTCCGGGATTTGATCAGAGAACATGGGCAGGAGGATCTTTGCTCTCTCCTCGAGACCAAATGGATGTAAGTGTTAATCTCTTACCAGCTGGCCAACTGAGACACAAGGCCTGCACCACTCGCCACTGCAGTCGTGAAATCGGTTACGATCCAGAATATGGACTGTGAACTGAAAAGAGTTTTACTTTTTCGTTGCTGTCGTGGAAATAAATAAACCTATGCAAAACACAAAACCTAGGGTCTTACCTTTCAGAGTTCTGCCTTATAGGTTCAAGATTCCAGTTTGGTCTTGTCTCTCCTGTCTGCTGAGGCCCTCTCAATCTTTATTATTATTATTTTTTGTAGGAGAGGCTTTTGTCTGCTATGGCTTTAGCTTTACCTAACCTGGTGTACAAGAACCATGAAATCCCACTGCTGATACCATATTGTCGCAGCAAAAAACAATGTCTCCCATTAAGACCCTGTTTGTTGATTTTCACCTGTTTATTACAACTAAATTTCAAGGTTCTAATCTAAAGGATGAGACAGTTTAAAGCAATTTAATCAGTCTAAATTAAGATTGTCTGAGTGTCTATTTGAACAAGACACAGCAGTAAGAAGCAAAGACCGCCTGTCCCTTTGATTTGTATGCTTCTGTTGCTTCTGGTTGTGGCTGTAGCTGAGTGGTTAGAGCAGTGGTCCTCCACTGCAAGAGTTGGTGGTTTGATTCCACCAGCAGTCACATGCCAAAGTGTCTCTGGGCAAGACACTGAAAGACCATGGGATCCTCATTTCTAGGCTGGAGCCGTGGGTGGGCATGGTAAATGGTAAATGGAGCTTATTTATATAGCGTTTCTAGCCCCCTGTGAGGAGCCCCAAAGCGCTTTACAATACCAACCATCCACCCATTCATACACCGGTAGCGGCAGACTGCCATGCAAGGCGCCTTTCCAGTCCTACCGGGAGCAACTCGGGGTTAAGTGTCTTGCCCAGGGACACAACGACACATGGTGTGGGGAACCGGGATTTGAACCTCCAACCTTCCGATCGGGGGACGACTGCCATTACCACTATGCCACGGCCGCCCTTTGCGCATCACAGGGTCAGCTCTCAAATGGTTTAGGTCCTACCTCTCTGACAGAATCCTTTGTGTCGATATCAAAGATTTCAGTTCAGCATCGGCAGTGCTTCAGTGGGGGGTACCGCAGGGGTCTATCCTCGGTCCCCTTCTCTTTTCTTAATATATGCTGCCACTAGGTGCTATTTGCCGCAAACACAACATACCCCTTCATTTCTACGCCGCTGACTGTCAAATTTACTTCCCAGAGGCACAGAGGCTCACACTCTATTCAACCTCTTCTTGACTGCCTGGCTGACATCTGGGACTGGATGGCTTCAAACTTCTTAAGTTTCAATGAGAAGAAATCTGAAGTCATGTTGTTCCATCCCAATGGCTAATTCATGAACCCCTGCATTGATCTTTTCTCTCTAGCCCTGTTAGAGAAACAGTTACTAACCTAGGAGAGATAACGGATCCCTCCTTGAAACTCAACAGTCACGTAAACATGATTGTTAAATCCTGTTTGTTTGTTTTTTCAGCTGAGGCAGCTGTCTAAACTGAAGCCCATACTGTCCAAAAGGAATCTTGAGACAGTGATTCATGCTGTCATAACATCAAGGCTTGATTACTTCAATGCACTTCTGTTTGGAATCAGTCCTAAATTGCACGTCTACAACTGGTCCAAAATGCTGCAGCCCAAATTTTAACTGGTACTGTAGAGCACATTACACCAGTTTTGGCCTCCCTGCACTGGATACCTATTCACCTTTGGATCCAGTTCAAAAATACTCATGTATGTTTTTAAACCACTGAACAGTTCTGCCCCATCTTATCTCACTGATCTTCTGCAACCATATGTCCCACTCTCTGAGGTCAACAGACCAGATGCTTCTTTCAGTTCCAGAAACACGTCATAAGCTCAGAGGTGACAGGGCTTTCTCTATTGCAGGTCCATGACTGTGGCATGAGTTGCCACTACGTGTCAGGCAGGCTCCCACACTCATAGTCTTTAAGTCTTGCTTGAAAACCCACTTCCATTCTCTTGCTTTTAACACAGTGTGATTTGTTTTGATCCAGTTTGTACTATACAGTATTGGCCATTTAGTTATCTGCTGCTAGTTGTATCTATATTTTTATTTTATGTTTTCCTGTCCGCTGTGCTTGTTTGTTTCTATTGTACAGCACTTTGGTTGGACTTGTTGCTGTTTTAAGTGCTCTATAAATAAATTGGTATGATGTGGTATGGTAAGGCACTGAACCCCTCATTGCCTCCGATGTGTGTTCCATAGGTTTATGAATGTGATAAACACTGATTATTCTTTGTACAGAAATAGTAGCGTGTATGAATGGTTAAATGAGGGCACAGGCTGTAGTGTAAAGTGCTTTGAGTGTCTTCATTAGATAGAAATGTGCAATTTAAGTACAGTCCATTTCCTAATTAGGACATCTCAGAAGACTTATAAGTAATTCTTATTTTTCCACCACAGTTTTAACACAAATTGCCTGGCTTTCAAGAAGCTTTGGCCAAATTAATTTAGGCATTATTAAAATCTATACAATTGTTTTTTGTTTCTAAAATTGCCATGCTTTCCTGTATGTTATGCTTTATGGGGTGTTGTAGAAATGAACGAGAACGATCATGGAAGGCTAGCCAGAAGATCAAAGCTAACTACAGTAAAAAGAGGAAAGTTTCCCTTCTTTTTGATCACCTGGAGCCCAGTGAGTTGGCCGAGCATCTTACCTACTTGGAGTTCAAATCATTTTGTAGAATATCAGTGAGTATTTGCACTCATGTGGAAATGGGTTATTTTAAAGATTTGCCTCCATGCAGGGATTTCCACTCATCTTTCTGCTTTTTTTTAACCAGTTTGTAGACTATCTAAATTACATTCGAAGCTGCTGCATGAAGGACATCCCTGTGCTGGAGCGTTCCATCGCCCTGTGTAATGGGATTTCCCAGTGGGTTCAGCTGATGGTGCTGAGCCGGCCAACCGCTCAGCTGAGAGCTGAGGTTTTCACAAAGTTTATCCACGTCGCACAGGTAGTGGTTAACACAGTCCCCATCTCTAATTTGACACTTTCTGTTTATAGCTTGAAAACACTTGAGACATTTCCTCTTTGCATGCATCTACAGGCTTTAGCTGACATAAATCATCGAGCTGTTTAAAGGCCTAGCACTGCTAAAAGGAACAAATATATATTACCACATTTATGCAAATGTTTTAGACTAAGACTGTTCTGAGAAATAGAGTTGTAGCCATTATGGCCAAACCTTGACAACCTTGTGTGTAATTTCGTGTGACATCTTTCACTAAAATTGGGTGCTCACTTACACTCTGTAAGTGTGTTACAACTATTTAGATAGTTGGATACACTTTAAAACTAAGGAATCATGAGAAGTAAACGGAGAAGTACTTGCGGTTTTGGAAAAAGGAGAATTGTCATTGTGAGTTCTGACTTGTTAAAACCGTTCCATTATGAAGTTGCACTCCTCATGCTGAGAAGTGGCCTCAGGGAGCTGTGAGGCAGGCTCGTACTGGGTGGACCTCTTACACTAACAGTAATGCACCAGACTGCTGCTCCTGATTGCTGTCAACCTCAAAACCTACGGGTGTGGAAACGAATTTCACACCATAATGCTCCAGTGACAGCACAAATTAGAGAACTGAAAAGAGACAGGAAATGCTCCACCAAAAAAGAGTGCGATATCAGAGCAGGGTAAGAAAAAAGACAACAATACTGTAAGTGGCTTATGCAACATCAGTGTTGTGAGTTATATAACCAGGGCTACCTGGAACAAATTTAATTGTGTGTTGTTGCGTGTGCGTGAATTGACTGATACGTGTGTTTCTTTTGTTTGTGTCGTCCTAGAGTTTACACCTTATGCACAACTACAACACACTAATGGCGGTTGTGGGAGGACTGTGTCACAGCTCAATCTCAAGACTGAAAGACACAACCTCACATGTACCGAGTGAAGTCACCAAGGTAACGGATGAAAAGCTCATGATCCTGCTTACTTTCCTGTAACGGAGTGTGTTAACTGTTAGAAAGCTCAAAGTCATCACTATGGGTTTGTTTTATCTGTATTTTTCTGATGCTGCAGCTCAACAGTACAGCAAAGACCCACTTTTTGCTCCAATATGACCTGTGAGCTACATGTCCTTCCATCACATTTGTCAAGATGAATCCAAATTTCAGAATACAAATGAAAAGTGGCACTGGCTTTGCATGGTTACCCCAACAATAAATGTCAGATGCTGCCAAAGGCTTTCGCAAAGAGGAACAGTTTATGTTTGGTTTTATTATTGAACAAAGATTTGATGCGCTTGAACTCAAAAGAACAGTTTCAGAGAGGGGAAGATGCATTTATTACAAAATACATTGTATTTTGTCTTTTGGTCGCAAAAATTCAATTCAATTCAAAAATACTTTATTAATCCCAAAGGGAAATTAAATGTTGTGACTCGATATCATTGGTTCATTAAGAGATGTTATAGATACTGATGGCTGTAGGCAGGAAGGATCTCTTACAAAGGTCCATTCCACAGCAGATCTGAAGAAAATGGCAGGAGATGCCATCCGATCCATCTACCCTGACTCAGCTGGCCTCTCGGTTCCCCCAGGCTGCAGGACCACCTGAATGCTGTGCTGAACTCCTCCCAGAGCAATGGTCACTCCTCCCAGCAGCCTGTCGAGCTTCTCGTCACTGAGGAAAGCCGGCTGCAGGTGTCGGGGGATGATCCCGGTCCTTCTGCTGTCACAAACCGTATTTCCTGCTAGTTCCAGGATCTCAGTAAGGCACTCGAGCACAGCCGGCAGGTAGGCGGGAATGTCTCCGCAGCACCTCCTTTTCAATTCGAGATTTGGGGCTGTAGTTGAGATGTTAGTTGATCTTTTGAGATGTTAATCAGCAGCTCCCGGTTGTTTAAAAAAAAAAACTTGTTATGGTTACACTTCATAACAGATGTGCAAAAGTAAAACGTTTCAGTAAAAATCCTCCCAGTTGCATAGCATCTGATACCAGAGGAAACAATCATATAAAAAAGTGAATTGCATCCAGAAAAAAGAGGAAATAAAGTTTCCAAAAGCAAACCCTCAGAATGAATGTAACAGAGCTACTCCCAACATGCAGCTGCACCCCCAGCGACGCAATGCATATCAGAGTCAGAGTCAGAGTCAGAGAGTCTTTATTGTCATTTGCACCGCATGTGGTACATGAGATGAAAACGAGATTATGTACACGAGGTCCCAGTTACATCCAACAACAAATGAAAGAGAAAAACAGTAATAACATCTAGAACTAACTAAGAAAAACATCAACTAGTAATACACAGCAGCACGAACATGAGTTTGTATGAGCAGATGGTCACAGATGAACACAGATGAATACAGCAACAAGAAAACAGATCAGCATCAGTATGATGTGATATTTTGCAGTGTTTATTTTTTATTTTATTTTTATTTATTCATGAGTCTAACAGCCTCAGGGTAGAAGCTGTTCCTCAGTCTAGTGGTTCTACACTTGATGCTCCTCAACCTCCGTCCTGAGGGGAGTGGGGCAAAGAGTGAGTGTGCTGGATGAGTGAGGTCTTTCATGATGCAGGTGGCTCTTTTCCTGCATCTGGAGGTGTAAATGTCTGTGATGGTGGGGAGACTGACTCCAACAGACTTCTGTGCAGCCTTCACCACTATCATATCATGCTGAGTGTTTTAACAAACTGGAGATGGAAGCCCCAACTGACAGCTGTGTGAAGTGCTTACAGTAGGCACGGCAAGCGTAACCAAAGGTGTGCTTAGGTTGGGTTAAGTTGACAGTTGGAAGAAATTACCTGATTTTTAGATGCAAGCTGAAAAATCTGTCAGTATCTGTGTTTTTTGGTCCCTTTTTGGTAGTCCTTTGTGATTATTAGGTTTATGTCCTTTTGGTCATTATGCTTTATTTTATGTATTTCGTGATTCTTGCGTTCAGTTCTGTTACTTGTGTTTTCACTTGATGAGCCTGTTTTCCTTCATGCCACTAGCTACTTTTCCACCAGTTAGCTTTTTTCCCAATCAGCCTGTCACACCCATCTATACCTGTTCCCTGTTTTACCAGTCACACCTGCAGCCTCTCCTTTCTGTCATGACCAGTCCTTCTAATCCTTCAGTTTGACTTCACTCCCAAATCGTGCAAAGTTGGTTTTCATGCCACATCTGGTTTTTCAGCAATACAAAAAGATAATTCTCTTTTTTCAGTCCTAACACCATATTAAATGTGTCTTAGTGAACTAAAAAAAAATTAAAGCCATGGCATTTTTATTAGTGACGTTTACTCGAGTCAGGGTTTTAAATTTTTTATTTCTGTTATAGGTCCTGAATGAGATGACAGACCTGCTGTCCTCCTGCAGAAACTTTGACAACTACAGACACGCTTACAGCAAATATACTGGTTTTAAAATCCCCATCCTTGGTGTTCACCTGAAAGACCTGATTTCGGTCAACGAGGCCATGTCAGACTACATGGAAGACAACAAGGTGAACGTCCAAAAGCTGCAGGCGCTCTACAACCACATCAATGAGCTGATCCAGCTTCAGCAGCTCCCGGTCAATCTGGATGCAAACAAGGACCTGGTTCATCTCTTGACGGTAGTGAACTTTTCGAGGAAACTTTCGCACTCTTATTTGTAGTGATGGATTATAGCTTAATCTGATTTGCCAAGTTGTAAACACATACATAAATGCAAATGAGCACATTATGGCATGCAGTCTGCCTCGTGTGGGTGTGATGAGAGTCTATGATCTATGAGTGTGTGGGTAACAAACTGAATGGGAATGAGTTCAGATCGCTGTATTGTTCTGTTTTCTCTTTGCAATGTTTTAATCATACTTTAAAGAACAGGATGTGCATGGGAGATAACAATTGTCCCGTAAACTGGATTTGCTATTATCAAAACGTTTCAAGGAGAAACCATGGGACACGGACTGCTCATTCATTTTTCTGTTTACCTCTCATGTGTGCATGTTATTCCCTCCCACAGCTGTCCTTGGACCTTTACTACACCGAGGACGAGATTTATGAACTGTCTTACGCACGGGAGCCCAAAAACAGTAAAGCGCCTGTGAGTGATGGAACCATAATAAAGATGCTCTTTAATTAAAATTAAAAATATAACTCATTTAGCTTAAAGAAGCTGGAGGACAGCAGTGGCTAATCTACTCTTTGGAGTGTCATGTTTTTATTATAGTTAAATCTACGAAAGATAGGAATTGTGTCATTCTAATACAATAAATGTATAACCAGAGCCTTCAAGATGGTCCAAAAGGGACAAAGGGATTTCTCACCCATAGTTTGGGTGTAGGTGGATGGTGTTTAGGTGTCTGCAATTTGCAATTTAAACTACGTCCTACACACTACACCTCTAAAGACAAAACTTAAGCAGGGCGTGTGATAATTGTGCTGCTTTGCAACAAGCACGTCTGGTTTCAGGACAATATGATGCATTTTGTCAGCAGCAGGTTGGCTAAGCTTCTCATGAAAAATGGAAGCAGGGAAACAGCTTCCTGGTTCAATAAGAAAATGTTAATATAAAGTTTCAACATTCAGTATTACATGTACATTTAATAATACTGGAATTTTTGGAAGGTGTCGATCTTTTAGTTCTGCTGTTTAATACAAGTACCGCATTTTTCGAACTATAGGTCGCACCTGAGTATAGGTCGCATTGTCCAATTATTGCCAAAGAATTGGAAACATCCATATATAGGTCGCACCTGAATATAGGTTGCACCTACGTCAAAATGTGGACCGTGTTTAGCTCTGCTGCAAATGTCTGCCACAGGAGCGCACAGCAAGGCTTTTAAGAAGATTAACACTTAAAAACAATTAATTGTTTGATAAAAAATTATAGCAAATATGTGTCTGAGCTGAACTTTTCTTTAATAAATGAATAATTTTAGCAGGATAAACACCTAAAAATATATATTTGTTAGCTGACATTATTGTAAGAGTGTGTCTCAGTTTAATTTTTGTTAATAAATGATTACAAATCAGCTTATTTTATAAAAAGCCATATATAGGTCGCACCTGACTATAGGTCGCAGGCCATGAAAAAAATGATAAAAAGCCGCAACCTATAGTCCGGAAAATACGGTACCATCTATTTATTCTGCTTTGATAGTCTGCACTAATTTTTAATATGAAATATGGTGTAAATTCGTGACATTTTTGTCGTTGTTATTTTTAGCCTGCCACCCCTTCCAGACCTCCGGTTTGTGTGGATTGGACATCAGGAGTAGCTCCTAAACCCGACCCTCGAACCATCAGAAAGCATGTGCAGAGGATGGTTGATGTAAGTGCTTCCTTTTTCTAATGTATCCTCCGCACAGTCACTGTACTGTCATTACGTAATCCTTAGTTATACCCGTCATTATTCACGAAGCCCTTTTGCCAGTCTGCTCTTGCAGCTATTGTTCACTATAGTTGAGTAACAAACTGTGCTTTTTTTTTTTTTTTGGTCTCCCACAGTCCGTGTTTAAGAACTACGATCACCATGAGAATGGCTTTATTTCCCACGAAGACTTTGAGAAAATTGCAGCGAGCTTTCCCTTTTCTTTCTGTGTCATGGACAAAGAAAAGTGGGTGTTTGACGGGTCACACACACACACTCGCTTTCTGCTCGCTTGTCACTTCAGAGGGGAGGAAGCAAAAGTGGCG
>JBBPBX010038300.1:19199-30476 GCA_038048925.1 Garcialebias charrua
ATATATATATATGTATATATATATATATTCAAGGAATCAAGGAATCAAGGAATCAAGGAGTTTTATTAACATTGCATCAATTTCCACCGATTACAACGTAAGTATGTATTGCAGGCATCCAGAGAGAAATGAGTGCAAAAGCTGCAGCAAAACAAAGCATATTACATGTTTTATCAACACACGATATGTTTTATCAACACACGACATGTTTATTCAACACATTGATATGCTCTTAGCGCGGCCAGGCCCAATCTGTCTCCAGATGAAGGTCAAAAGCAGGAAAAACAGGCAGAAACACTGGGATTCACAGCATTGATATTAAAAAAAGATGAATCACATTTTGTCTTCAAGACACCGCGTGATTCAGTAAAAACCATATCAGAGCACATTTAGGTACAATAACAAAGGAAATACGGCAGGCAAGGAGATTGTGTCCATGATTAATTTCAGACAAACACAAAGTTCAGCAGGTGTGCAGCTGGGTGTTATCCGAAGCCTCACAGAAATCTCTGGGGAGGGGGAGGGGGGGGGCTCTTCAACTCCTCACTCTAGGAGAATGGATTCCCACAGCCCGCTTGTCAAGGACATGTGCAGAAGCCAGATAATGTTTCGTTTGTTATCCAAATAGACCACAGTGTTCTTTTCCACTGCCGCCTCCAAGTCTGTGGGTGCTGTTTCATGGCCGAAAGAAATCCAAATATGTGGTTCTGCTCTGCCCCGCTTTCATGAGCTTCCACCTGTCCCTTGATCGATCCTGGGTGGCTGCAAACAAGTCCCAAAACGGACAGCAGGTGCACGGTGGTCCACCACTGCACCAATCGTGCGATTGAGCTCATACAGCAGCTGGGATGAGGAGCCCACGACCCGGTTCAGAGAATTTTGCTGATCAGGCAGTCCCGACAGCGCTCTGATAGCCGCCGAAGCCTCCCTCAGCTTCCGATAACAAACAACTCCGGTTACGCCAAAAAACAGAGCAGTTGCTACCAATAATCCAATAATCCACAAATCCTCCACGTCTTCGACACTCAGAACGGACAGACACATGGGCTGCCACTGACCCCACGAGTCCAGCACGTATCCAGCCGCGTGTGTGTCGGAGGGACAGACAGCTTCTCCTGACACGGTCCGCTTCGTGGAAAAAATCTTATCCATTGAAGAAACAGCCCAATTGATTAATTCCATATTGGTTCGAGTGAGCGCTGAAGGGTCGCATATATTTTATATATATATAAAATATAATTAACTGTCATTACTTTTTAAAAGGCATTGCTTTGAAGGCACTCTAACAAACTGGTGACCTGCTTGGGATGTAAGCAGCCTTTTGCCCAAATGACCATTGGAGATGGAGATATAAGCTCACTTTTACCCTGAACAGAATCAGGTGGGTCAACATAGTGGATGTATGTGTATTTAGATATTACAACTATTTAAAAGAAAACAAAATCAGGTAAGAGAAGAAATGAAAGTAGCACACAGGAATTTTTTTGTTCTTTTTCTTTGACAGAAGCCAGACATTGTCCACACCAACAAAACAAACATATACTATTTTATACTTTGTTATACGCACTTTTTACTCTAAAACTTGTGTCTGATGCATTTTGCACCTACCATCCACATGCAAATAAGGTTTTTATTGAAAATTAACTTTACATTTTCCAAAATTGAGGTTTTATTTATTTTTATCCTTATCCCTGTCAGTTTCACAGTGATTTTGAGATTCACTGACATAGCAGTCTACGTTGTGTATGCCCATTACTACAGTAGAATAAGTAATAAAACCGTATTTTCCATGTCTGTCTACAATTGTTCTGAATCAGTTGGTAATAAAGCTCAAATTTCTGTTGAAAAGTTTGAAGACTGAGGAAATAGTAACAGTGTCAAAAGAAAGCGTTACACTTGTTTAGTCTTGCACAGAATGTTCTTTATAATGTTTTGAAACATTGTCAACATATCGCCACCTAGAGGGGTGGCATGCACTTTTTTCAACCTTTTTTGGGATAACTTATTCTCATCTAAAAACAAAAGGATTTTTTTTGCACTAAAAAATGTTTACAACATACAGTATGTGGTGTAAAATAGTTGTTATATAAAACAATAGAGCTAGCAGACTACTATTTTTGCAGAGGCTCCACTTAATGTAGCATCATAAGGTAATCCATCCAACTAATGCTACTGGTGTGTATCATGATGCAAAGTTATTATCAATGTTGCAAAACTATGACATTGCTAAATGGGTATATATGTTAAACTGATGAGAAACATGGATATAAATCTAATACTGCAATTTCTATAGCTTGTAATGTTCTTAATGCAAAACATCAGAGGATGAACCAGTGTTCAAGTATGAGGTTGTATTTTTTTATTTAAAACTTCATTTTAACCCATACAGCAAACTGTACAATTAAATTATTCACAGTGTGTTAAAAAGAAAATAATTCAGTATTTTTTTTCCTATAGTACTGTACTTTGTAGATTCCCCTTAATATTTTATTCACATGTTCTCTTAACACATACAATTACAGGGAAAACAAATACCCACCGCCCTTTTTTTAAATTTTATTAATTTATATTTTTTTAACAAAACCTTACAAAAACTATATTCATAGAAATTCTGCATGTCCACAAAGAAAACCCTGGTTGGCACCAATGTATTTATCATATTGTTTGAGAGGTTTTCTGTAAAATGAAAGAAGTTTTACAACTTAAAACAAAGGTATACATATAAAGTCATATCATCATGGCTAAAATTAAGAACTCATGTCACACACTGATAATGGTGGTTTATGCAGATTACATTTTTAGTTACTTTTCTATCACATTTTCTACATTTTTGTGTAAAATGACAATATTCACATTAAGTTAATTAAAAAAACATATATTCAATAACCAAATAGAATGAACCAGCCAAATTCGAAACCCTGTAGAAATTTCAACAAATTTTGATTGTGATAGGATTTTAGTTGTCAAACATCACAGAAGTGTTGTACAGTGAGTTTCGAGTCCTAAATGTACCTGCAAAAGAAGCTACATTAGAATGACATAATTACAGTATAACCACACACCAGCAGCAGTCATACTTTAGGCCAAGTTGTGATTGAGATTTTATAAAAAGCAAAGGTCCATTGACACAAGACAAACATACTAAGAACCCCAACCCTTTTAAGGAAGCTCACTCTTTCTATTTTATGATCACCTTATAGAAATATAGTAGTCATAAAAAGACATTTTACATACATAGTCTCATCTAGATGAAATAAATCCAATATACCATATTATAATGAATTTGTATTGAATAAACAAGATTTGGGGCAGTGGATTCACGATAAAGTGAGAAAGTGGGTTAAAGTGACCTTGGTAATGAAATAAATAGCATCTAGGACATATTTGTGAACAGAATTAATTTATAATGTATAAATTTAGCAAAATACGTCTTCTGCCAATCTTATCTACATACTCTACTTAGCAGAAGAGAATCAATAAACAATTATACAGAAAATTTCTACCAAACCAATGCTAGGTTGTACAGATTAGTTTCCTTGAATTGTAGATAATTGCCTTATTGTGTCTCTGCATACTGTATTGACAATAAAAACCTCACAGAGGTTTACTGTTCGCTCAGCTCCCAGGTGACAGCAGCTCACGTACTCCTCAAATCGTCCTCCAGGTTGACGCTAGCTGATATATACTCAATATAGGCATTACAGTCAACACAAACAGGATTATTGACTGGATTTTTCACTATTAACCACAGAATCTTTCAGTATGTTCCATCACGACAAATGTGGATTTAATCAGTCCAACATCAGGTAAATAAATAAAACAGACCTGGGACTTTCTGTTCACAAAAAAAGCTTCAAAGTTCTTCTTTTTTGAACCCTTCAAAATCAAACACCTTGATGGGTTTTGAGTGTTGTGAAATAATCGTTCTGAAAGCAAAAAAAAAAAAAAAGCTTGGATCGCACAAGAAAAATGAAGTGTTGCAAAAAAAAATAGACATTCAGTAGCCCTGTTGCCACACAAACACAAAGAGCAGCTTATAACATACAGCATGATTAAATGAACCCAGAAAATACACTTTGCTTTTCAAAAAAACAGTCTTACTTTGTCTAGGCTAATGATCAATAAAAAAAATGACATACAGGTAAATACAAACACTTGATTTAACGCAGGACATCATTAGATCAAGTATTTGTCAAGCATAAAGCGTTCCTTACATGTTTCAGAGAAGCACATATTAATACATGTTAGCACAAACTGATAAAAAAATCAAATTCAACAAATTACATTGTCAATATTTTGAGGATAATCTCTTGCACAATTGTGGGGATGTGTTTGAGTTGGAAGGGTGCTGTGAAAATATGTGAATTTTTATGACCCCAAATAGCCATTTGAGGATTATTATAATATCAATTTATGCAGCGAAATGCACGCTGGCAGTGCATGTGGTCTTAGCTGACTAACATCCTTTAGGGGGTGCTGAAGCACCCCTACTTCCCACAGCCTCATGTCTTAATAAAATTATAAGATTTATTTTAAATGTTTCATTTATCTGTTTAATGAGTATAATAATTGAATTAAATATTATTTTATTTAACTGCCCCCATATTGTCCTAGAACACCTTTACCTTCAAACACAAACTGAATGCAAAACAACCAAGAGGGAAATTGTTCATATTAAGGCATGTGTGTAACTAATAGTAGATGCAAGATGAACACAATTTGAAATGGCTATGTAACAAAGGTACCATTCAAAAAATGGAAGGAAAGGTCTGCTCATAAAACGCAAACTAAAATTACAGAAGAGAAGCAACGACACTGAGCAGTGTTAGCACAGTTTGAACTGGAACACACTAAAGTTGTGGACAACTGTGCTGCAAATGGATCAAATCACTCTTAAGCCTAGGATATAGTTGACGCGTCGCATAGGGCGCGCGGCCAAAGTGACGCAATTGCGAAGTCCCCGCCCCCGCGCTTTGGCCAGCGCGTTGGTTTCGCGCGTGGTCGTGCACCTCCTAGATTTTGAAGCTCCGCAAGCCTAGCGCGCGCGCCGAATTGATTGACAGGTCGGGTGTGGACCTCACCGACAGCTCTTCACGCCAGATTCTGCAGCTGTCTGCGCCGCTGTGGTCGTGGAAACGGCGTCGCGACGCATGGAGGAATGTTTTGTGACACAAAATGTTAAAATTCTCCTTCATTCCTGATCTGGAGTCGGACTTTTCTTTTGTTTTTTCGCCAAAAGTCACGTGATCGCTTTCTCCTCCGCTGACTCCATGCATTGAAAGCCGCAAATAAAGACAACAGTTCAGCACGCGAGCGGAAAGCTATTTGTTTTTGTTGTGTGATTTCAAACAGTTCTTCTTCTACGGTAGATTTCTTCTTCTACACCCTTTCTTGCAACATATGCACAGGTTTTAGAGGGTACTGCCACCTGCTGGTCAGTAAAAGAACAGCACTTTGCCAAGCGCTGCCGTGCCACACTATAAACGCATGCACAGTGCGCGCGCAGCACGTGCGCTCCAGCTTGCGGACCAAAGCGCGACTATATCCGAGCCTTGATACACTGAGCCTTGCAGAACATTGGGCTCGCTGTGACATAACTGCCAGTAAAAAAAAGAAGAAGTCGTTTTTGCACCAAAGCATCGTTTTCTGACGAAAAAAGCATAAAGGCGCAATCCATACTGAGGAAAAAAATGTAAAATTGTGTTATTTTGCTGAATGTCAATGGCAAAAATAGCACCTGGCAAGGAAAAATTTCCCCTTGAATTGGATTGCATCTGTTCTGTGTTTGTCCACTATAGCACTAGCACAATACTGGACTCAATGACAGCATTTTTGACTCCTGTTTAGAAGTTAAAAGAACAAAACATGATAAGAAATGAGGTTAAGGTTTAAAATATACAACATACAGGCTGATAATTTGTTTTTCAACTGCTTATGTTAAATTGCTTCGACTAAAGTATTAAAACATTTTCAGGAGAGGTGATTGAGATAACTGAAATAGATTGGCTATGACTTTTTCAAACACTATTTATATTGGATACATATTATCTTCCACAATTAGATGGAAACTATTGCAGGATGATCCACTGAGATTACCATTTAAACCCCCATAGTTCACTTACTTTTAACACAAAGTGTGCTCCCAAAGGCTAGCAGTTCTGCCCCCAGTCTTCCAATTTTATTTCTGTTGAATGGTCAGATCTTTGGCAATCAATATTTGAACTAAAAACAGGTTAATTATGTACAAAGTAATGTGAAACAAAATGCACTATTGTTATAAAAATAATACCATAATCATGTCAAAAAGTCCATGTTGAAATCTCATTTCTTTAATACACAGTTGTTGTTTCCACAGCCCACTTTGCATCAGTGGTTATGGTTGCTCATGTGTAATATTCTTACAAAATACACAACATAACTACAACAAATGTAAATTTACCGTTCCACATCCTTCAGGTTCTCCCAGCCACAGTGTTGCTGATACTGAATTAGTATTCCAACAGTATGTGAGGCAGACACCCAGCTAATCCTACAGATGTTTGAGGTAACACTTTTCTGCCGCCAAAGGCCATTTGGGACTGTGTAGATCAACAGGAAAAATATGAGAACCTGACATAGATGTGATTTGTGACAAAACTGATTTTCGATGAAAACTTCCTCGCCCATTTTTAATTTTTTCAAAGAGACTTATTGCCTTTTTCATAAAAGCCTTTCTTACATTGTTAGGCCTCATTTTCACATCCTTTTTTTAAATCTTTGAAACGATTGAGCATCTCTTGTGTTATAGACGTAAACATCAGACTTCAAATGGGCTCGTATTTGGGTGAACCATATCCTTTATCAGATATCCATTTTCTTTCCCCTCAGGATCTTCCAAAAGATTTACTTTATTTGATTACAGTGTTGACTTGTCATACCTGTGTGGCTGATGCTGCCAGTTTTATTTGACCATGTTTAGTGAGTGTCCCCATGTCACTGTGGTTGATGGTGTATCTGGTGATCCCATCTATGCCATTGTCTCTAAGCTCAGGCACTGTCCCCGATACGTTGCTGATGAGGTTCTTGCCCTGCGGGGAACACATTGTCATGGAAACACAGGGGTCATCCCAGTGCTGCAGCTCATGTTGTCCTTTCCTGGGAGTCGTCGGTCGTTGTAGGCGTGCATGTTGATCACTGCATCCGTCTTCACCATGACAGGAGGCTGAAGTTTGTGTTTCACCCGCCTCTCGCAAGTGAACGACAGTCTGATCTCGTCCACCATGGCGCTGCACAAAGACCTCTGGGCAAAAAGGGAGGATCCGGGGAGGGGCATGAGAGGGAGAAGAGGGGAAAGGGATGAGGAGTAAATGCCTTAGTTTTAAATTGTTCTGACAGCAGAGTCAACAATCTAAAAGCACAAAATGGATGTAGAACATATTATGTTGCGTTGATGGAGGCGCATGTATATGTATGTGGCTGTTAGCAAAGTTACACTAAAATATAACTATTACACAGAGACACAGCTAATAAATACTGCTGTGTCAAGGACAGTAAAAATATATAACAAGCGCATAACTCACATTGAATGACTCAACATTTAAGATACACTGCATTAAATGGATGATGCCATTTAGCTTCCAATGACTAATAATGGATTAATTCGTTATGCTCCAATTTGAAATTATGCCAGTGAAAACAAGTAAATGTTTTATTGATGTGGCCAAGTCTTATGGATTAGTTAGTCAAAGAAAGGCATGTAAATCCCTTTAAAACATGTGCTTAAAGCTATGAATAGTGCACAGTTCATAGAGGCTATGTGGAATAAGAATTTTGACAAAGTGGCCTACGTTTCTGAAGCCAGGGCTAAATTCTAAAATTTACAAAACAGTGGAATTAGTTAACTTGTTTTTTTTTTTTACATTATCTATCCATCCATCCATCCATTCATTATTTTCCACTTATTCCAATGTCGGGTCGCAGGGAGGCCCAGACATCTCTTTCCATGACCACCTCTTCGAGCTTTCCAGGGAGGACCCCAAGATGTCCCCAAGACAACTGAGGGACATAAGTCTCCTCAGTATGTCCTGGGTCTTCCCCAGGGTCTCCTCCCAGTCAAACATGCCCAAAGCACCTCCCTAGGGAGGCGCCCAGGAAGCATTCTTACCAAATGCCAGAACCACCTCAGCTGGCTAATTTCGATGTGGAGGAGCAGCAGTTCTGCTCCGAGTCGCTCCCAGATAACTGAACTTCTCACATTCTTACATTATCCCTCCATCATCTTTTACCTGCTTCTTCCATTTTGGGTTACGGGGGTCGCCGGTGCCCATGTCTAGCAATCACTGTGTGAGGGGCAGGGTACACGCTGGACAGGTTGCAAGTCCATCACAGGGCCACATAGAAACAAACAACCATTCACGCTCTCACTCACACCTAGGGACAATTTAGAGTTACCAATCAGCCTATCATGCATGTTTTTGGTCAGTGGGAGGAAACCGGTGTACCCGGAGAAAAGCCACGCATGCACAGAAAGAACATGCAAACTCCACCCAGAAAGGGCCCCCGGACCAGGATTTGAACCGGGGACCTGCCTGCTGAGGCAGTAGCTCTACCAGTTGCGCCACCATGCTGCCCATGCTTACGTTAATGTTTCATAATTTTACACTGCATTGTGACAGTGGGGCGGCCGTGGTGTAGTGGTAATGGCAGTCGTCCCCCGATCGGAAGGTTGGAAGTTCGAATCCCGGTTCCCCACACCATGTGTCGTTGTGTCCCTGGGCAAGACACTTAACCCCGAGTTGCTCCCGGTAGGACTGGATGGCGCCTTGCATGGCAGTCTGCCGCTACCGGTGTATGAATGTGTGTATGAATGGGTGGATGGTTGGTGTTGTAAAGCGCTTTGGGGCTCCTCATAGGGGGCTGGAAAGCGCTATATAAATAAGCTCCATTTACCATTTACCATTTACAGTCAAATTACAAAAATACAAATGTTCTATGGGGATATATACCTGCTCACGTTCCACAGTCTTCCTCAACTTGTAGATGAATTCAGCGATCGCCACAAAAACAGACACCACCAGGCCAGAAGCCAGCACAATAAATATACCACCCAGGTTCTGGATCCCCATGGGGCCAGTCTCGTGTCGCTCTTCGTCTAAGCAGCTGTTCCCACTCCACCACTTTTCTTTCAGACTGTGCAGGAGCCCATCCTCCATCATACTGAGAATTGCTATGGTGATTTTGTCTCTGTACGGTGAGCCTGCAAATAACATAAGGTCCATTTAACTTTGGATGAAACACCAGCTGGACTCCGTGATAAGGTTCATAAACACATTGTGGCATACTGTCTGACAAGTAGCTACATGTTAGTTTGTTTTTGCAGCTGCAGCTAAAAGTAATTCCTCACACTCATCTTTCAAAGAAAAAAATATGCAAAGGGCTTGAATTTTTCATTACTTGGTATTCTCAAATGTATTCCGGGGTTATTCACGAGTCTTACCGAGGGGTGTGCCGATGCCATAGCCTTTGCTATCAATAAGCCCCCCCACTTGTGTCAGATTACAGTTTCTCCTGGTGATGTAATCAATAGTGGTGGACTCTGTAATGAGTGCATAGTCTGACTTCAACACCCTCTGAATCCCATCCTCAATGGACTTCACCAAAGATGTTCTTGGCCTGCTGCTCATAAAAGCCCACATCTTCTCAAATGTTGAAACCTTTGATTTCTGTGAAGTATGGAGAAAGAATAAATAAATTAATGTCCATTTGAACCTCATTTTTCTTATCTACCATGCTGCAGGCAAAGAAAAAGTTGCTGATAAATATGCAAAGCTTTTGTCATCACAATAAAGGTAAAACTTGAATAAAAGCATTTTCAAATGTTATAGCCCTAGGTGCTCAAGGTGGAAATACTGCTAACCATCAACTGTTCCTTGTTCTTTAGTTACCATTACAAGTGTGGGATTTTATTTTTGGATGCAGCAAAATAGCAGACATTTTACAGATGGTATTTGATCATTTATAGCATTTGAGATCTTGGTTAATTCAGCTAACATCCAAATAGATTTAAATGATTACCCATAGATTTCCATTGTCACAGGATTAAAGGACAATAAACTGAAGATTTGCACACATCTATTCTCATAAGTGCTACTGAGGCAGCAATAATAGAATGACGTTCCATTAGTCTTGCACCAGTCTATGTGGTATTTCATGCAATTTTCTGTGAGGTCACATTTATGCCATGTCTAATCTGAGATAATTACTGTTTAAAGACTATAAGCCGTTTCAAATTGTGAAAGATGTTATTATACAAAGTCCTCCTATCGTTAAACCCAGTCTTGGCTGCATAAAACTAACGTGATAATGTAATTGTCTAATGTTTGATATTGTTTTATGATGTGAATTTACAACTTTTTTTCCTTTAATCTATTGACAGCAATGGCCCCATTATAGATTACATTTTATTTAAGAGGCTATGGCTCAGATAGACCTTTTGAGGATTTAAATATACCGTAATTTATCCAGAAGCTTAATAAAAAATGTTCTCAAAACACCTTCAGGGGC
The DNA here is from genome assembly GCA_038048925.1 of Garcialebias charrua. Lineage (NCBI taxonomy): Eukaryota > Metazoa > Chordata > Actinopteri > Cyprinodontiformes > Rivulidae > Garcialebias > Garcialebias charrua. Next base: position 29,742 of record JBBPBX010038300.1, read on the forward strand.
AACAATTAGTTGCTTTTAAAGCTAAATAGCTAGACTGCTTACCCCAGCAGCATCATCATACCTATAAGATTTTAATTTTTTGTTCAAAGCCTATCATGACAAAAGCATAATGTTCACAAAGGAAAATATGTTTATGTTTATGTTTATGTTTATGTTTATTAAATTTGTTCATTTTTTTACAAAAGAAACAATACAAGGCAATCTCATAATGATAGTGTACAAAATGTAAAAAAATGAAAGGTGGCAGAAAGAAGAATAAATCTTATTATATCTGCCCCTTATCTCCAACAATCAGATTAAACAACAGTAGTCAAACCATGTAAACAATAATAATCTTCAACCAACTTTTTCCAACAATCAGGTTAAACAATAATATTCTTCAACCAACAGTACAAAATGACTAACTCTTTCTAATTTTCTAACTAATACTAATACAGTACAAAATGACTAACTCTTTCTAGTTTTCTAACTAATACTAATACAGTACAAAATGACTAACACTTTCTAATTTTCTAACTAATGCAATACACATTACGTTATTTCACATATATTTTTTTAACATATTTGTTTTGATCATTTTTTTAAATGTAAACATTGACTTGGCATTTTTAACTACATTCTCCAAGCCATTCCATAATCTAATTCCCTGGATTGAGGTAGAACGTCCCTTCAAACTGGTTCTGAATTGTGGTTTTACAAACAACTCTGTTCCCTTAAGATTATAACAACTTTGTC
>JBBPBX010038301.1:0-30475 GCA_038048925.1 Garcialebias charrua
TTTCAGATAATTTCATATTTTTTATCTAATTTCTGCTTCTTTCAGCATAGTTGGGCACACGTGTTCTTTCTGCTTTGTTATGCTAATGTAAGCTTGTTATACATTTTCAGCTACCCTTTTAGCTAGTTTAGCTGTTTTTAGATAAATTCCAGTTTTTGTGGCAATTCCTGCTACTATCAGCCTAATTAACTTCTTTATACTAACTTCAGTATAGGTGTCACTAGTTTCAGCTTTTGCTGCAATTTCAGCTAGTATTTAGCTGTTTTATACTAAATTAACCCTTTTCAGCTAATTCCAAATTTTTTGCACTAATTTCAACTTTCCACTTCCTTCTGGTAGTTTAAACTTCTTTTTACCTTTTCAGCTACTTTTCAGCATTTCTTCTTTTTTGTTGTTGTTGCTAATTTCAGCTTTTTTAGCTAATTTCTTATTTTTTGGGGTTCATTTAATTTTATTTAAACCTAATTCAGCAAATATGTGTTCTCTCTGCTTTCTCCTGCTAATTTAGGCTTGTTCTTTCATTTCAGCTACATTTCAGGTTTTTTTTAGCTAATTTCAGCTGTTTTTCAGCAAGTTCTTTAGCAATTCACACTGCATTTTCTCAGGAAATGTAATTTTTCTAGTTTTATCTTAATTTGGTCTTAGTTTAATGTCTTTGTCTTGTCTCCAATCAATCACAGTCTGATTGGGTTGACGAACCCTTCCAAAGTTGTCCTACATTTTTCACACTTTCTGACCCCAGGAAACTAAATTTTAATTGAGAAGCATTTGAGTTCCAAAACTGTCGTAAACATTTCAAGACTTTTTTGGAAACCTGCTCGTGAATGCTGATGGCAAAGTGTTGCCAACAGTCGCAACCCCACGAGCTTCAGTTGACAATAGGAAATATATTCTGCACCTTGTGCTGGTTCATACTTTATTTCTGCACACTTTACTTTAACAGAAATGTACTCTATATTTCAGTATTTACCTGTAGCATTCTTGAAATGTGTATTTCTGTTTTGCCAGGCAAACCCTTGTGTTGGTTGGGACGGAGGCTGGACCATTTGAGGCCGCTGGCAAAGATATTGCCGGCGTTGTCAAGTCCGTCGATCCCAAACTGGCAGCTGTTGGTATTGCTGCTGATAAGGTCAAAACAAAATGCAAAGGCTGTCCATCAGTGAGTCCCTGATCATTTTCACTTTTGAGCTCAGACACAGAGAGGTATTTACTGCTCGGTTTAAATACATGTAGAGATCAAGTGGCTGTTTTTAACTCCAATATACACCCCTGCTGTGAAATACTTAATGGCAATTGGGAGTCTCGGTTTCCTCTGCATTATCTGCCATCTGTGCAATAAATCACATTCATTTCACCAATTGATCTGCAAACTGTTGTGAAACTTTGGATGCCATGCTTAACTTCCTAAAATTTAGAAGCATTTTATGAAAGAAAAGCCACTACGAGTGAAAAACAAGAACATTCTTCCCTCCTCTGACGGGGCAAAGTGTGTTTATGAGCTGGACAAGTCATTACGATAGAATGAGTTCTAATAGACCTGCATTAGTAACCAGACACTGTATATTTTTGTATTTTAATGACTGAAGATGATCCGTCCTCTAATCCTCCAAATGTCCACCCCTCTTAGCTTCTTGAACATTGGCAGGCTGTCGAGAAGCAGCTGGAGCCAGCCAGCCTGTCCAAAGCCACGGCTCCTCGCAGCTTCCTGGCCCTCCTCCAGAGCATTCGGAAGGCGTCCAAAGACGAGATCCTCAAAGTGCTGAAAAGTGCCAGCAAGACCTCTCTGTAAGCCAGCTCCTGTTTCTCAAAAACATTTGATTCCTCTGCCATGGCCATCGTGTTGCCTTGCTAAAAATATTAGTGCTTTTTGCGTTGCACTATGTGTGGATTTGGCGCTTCTTTGTTTTGTTCAACGACCTTTTGCTGATGTCAGACCTCAGGTGGTGGACGCTGTGACGTCTTCCCAAACCCCTGCGTCTCTGGATGCCATTCTCGAGTTCCTCAACTTCACCGACTCCAAGGGTTTGGTTCTGCAGGAGAGGTTCCTCTATGCATGCGGCTTTGCCTCGCATCCCAATGAGAGGATGCTGCAGGCACTGCTGGTAGGTGGCAGCTCAGAAATGAATCACAAACATCTACAACCGAGTCACTTTTGGAATCAAGAGGAATGCCACCACTAATCACTTGCAGCAAACACAAAAATAGCCAAAGCCTGGCTATTTTCTACAGATCTTGAGCTAAAAACTTGCAGAGTAATAGCTCAGACTATTCTCCAACGCTCTTTGAGCACTAACGCCTTTAGATGTTTGTTTGAAGCTCTGGCACACAAGGTGGTGGGTGATGTGCATTCCTTGAAATGCTTTTTTTATTTGTTTTTAATGAATTACAGTAAACATGTTTGTGTCTTCAGAATATTTATAAAGGAAAGATTGGCAGCAAAGACATCAGAGAATCAGTGGTGATCATCATGGGAGCCCTGGTCCACAAGCTGTGTCTGAAAGGAGACTGCAGTCTACCAGTGAGTTGTCTCAGAAAATCACAAGAATAACAAGTTACAACAAAACCAATAATCCAAACTTACTGCCAAATAAGGGTCTCAAAGTATATATTCCCTCCAAGGGATGTCTTAGGAATGACATCAACCAACAGTCGTTTGCACGTTTGCCCCTCAGACAGTGATGCAGGTGAAGAAGATTATCTTAGAAGGTCTTGAGAGCACTAAAGATGAGGCAGAGATCCAGATGTACCTCCTGGCCCTGAAGAACTCCCTGCTGCCTGAAGCCGTTCCCATCCTCAACAGGTTTGCTGAGTCCGAGGTCGGCTCTTACAGCACCGTCGCCCTGACTGCCCTGCAGAGATATGACGTCAGTCTCATAAACAGCGAGGTAAATCCCAGCCCTTCACAACTTCACATTTTACTGCTCTTTCAAAAAGCCCGGACCGAGTCCAGATGTTGTTTTCAGGTGAAACAGACAGTGAACCGGGTCTACCACCAGAATCTACGGATCTATGAGAAGAATGTGAGAGCTGCTGCTGCGGACGTCATCCTCAGCAGCAACCCCTCCTACATGGAGGTCAAAAACCTGCTCCTGTCCATCGGAAACCTTCCTCATGAAATGAACAAGTACATGCTGTCCAAGATCCAGGACATCCTTCGCTTCGAAATGCCTGCCAGGTGTGTTAAACAACGACAATGTGTGCGACTAAACAAAACTCTTAACGTTGATGATACGATGACATGAGCTCTCATTTTCACAGCAAGGTCATCCAACAAGCTATGAAGGACATGATCTCCCACAACTACAACCGCTTTGCTAAGGTTGGGTCCTCGTCTGCGTTCTCAGGATTTATGGCACGTGAGTAAAAATACAACAACAAAAAGCACGTTTCTTCAGAACTTGAGTCATTTATCTGAATTTTCGTTCGTTGGAAAGAGCTTCTGAAAAGGAAGCGAGGTTATAAATCTTACAGTTTGCATCAATATGAATTATGTTCTCCCTCTGAAATGCCTCAACACATTTTGTTGCTTGACTCCTTCTTGTGTTCATATGACCCTCAACTCCCACCAGAAGAAAATCAGGCAGCAAAATATATGCAGAGAAATGCACACGGGGTGCATGTTATCAGACTGTATGTGAGGAAAATGCTGTGTATTTTACAAAAGTAATACCTGTAATATTGCAATTCAAGGATTCAAGATTCTTTGTCATTTGCATCACATGTGGCACATGTGGTGGAACAAAATTGTGTACACAGGGTCCCAGTCCAACAAAACCGTAAAAGAAAAACAATAATAAAATCTATGATATGAACTAAGAAAAATGTTAACTGAAAACATGCTACGCACTAGTAATATAAAAACATTACGCCGAACAGCAACACAAACATGAGTCTGTGTGAGCAGATGAGCACGAATGAACACAGCAACATGAAACAGATCAGCAGCAACATGAAACAGCAGCAACAAGAAACAGATCAGCAGCAACATGATGTGATTTTTCACAGTGATTATTCTGGTTAGATATTCATGAGTCTAACAGCCTCAGGGTAGAAGCTGTTCCTCAGTCTAGTGGTTCTACATTTAATGCTCCTCAACCCACTGTTTGTGGGTTTAAGGATGTTCAAAATGTTCCACACAGATGTAAAATAACTGCAGACTGATATACCAGATAACTCAATAACGTATGGATGGGAATTGAAAAAACAAGACAAAAAAAAATGCAGTGCAAATGAAAACCATTTTTTTCACTTTTAAATTAATTTTCCAACTATACATTTAGACAAACAGGATTCCACTACGTCACTTTGCTGGATGACAATCAAAACTGTGTCAAACACACAACTGTCCTGGATGTGTGTTGTGTATTTTCTATGTGTTTCAATAGCCTGGCCCTCGCCTTCCTGCACAGCTCCGCTCAATTCTCATTTCCCTTCAAGTGTCTGGTTTTAACCAGGCTAGTGTTTCAAATGTTTTAGTGGCATTTCTCGCCCCTACACAGCCTAAAAGCAGGAACTACAGTTAGAGCATGCAGCAAAGACAGGTTGTAAGCTCAATCATCCAGGTAGATATCAACAAAAAATATTAAATTGTGTCATCTGGACTAGTTTCTTTAAGTGAAAAATGTTTTATACCCCATCCAGAAGACGTCCTCAGTCTACGGCCTGACAACCATATCTGTCCCATAGGTGGCACCTGGATGGGTGCAAAACATTTCTAACTTAAAGAAACTGGTCCAGATGACATGATTTAACTTTTTTTGATGTAGCAAAGGCCTTCCTACACATTGTAAGTGCCAGCTGTGTGATCAGACCATTTGTGCGTCCATTTTATAAACTGTAGTGGGAAGTTTATACAAACCGTCCGGCAAAGAACTACCTTTAATGCACACAGGACTGCATTATCGCATTCCGCCATCAGGAAGTGTTGAACCCAATTTGCAAGAGGATGACAGGAGGCGTAAGAGAAATCTAAAGTCTTTATTTACAAAAATAAAACAAAGCTAAGGCTGGCAGGGCAGCAAACCTACAAAACTACTGGAGCACGGAGGGCAGAACACGACGCCATTAAAGGACAATCCTGAGACAAACACAAGATGGAGGGAAGCTGAATATATACACACAACACTGATTAGACACGACATCCACCTGTGGTGATTAACACGAAACACAGGTGCTGAACACAAGCAGAGAAAATACAGAAAGTTGAACAGAGAGCTGAATTAAACACAAGAGGCTGAAACACAACAGAAAGCTGAATTAAACACAAGCAGGAAAAACAGAGAGCTGAATTAAACACAAGAGGCTGAAACACAACAGAAGTCTGAATTAAACACAAGAGGCTGAAACACATCAGAGAGCTGAATTAAACACAAGAGGCTGAAACACAACAGAAGGCTGAATTAAACACAAGAGGCTGAAACACAACAGAGAGCTGAATTAAACACAAGAGGCTGAAACACAACAGAAGTCTGAATTAAACACAAGCAGGAAACACAGAGAGCTGAATTAAACACAAGAGGCTGAAACACAACAGAAGTCTGAATTAAACACAAGAGGCTGAAACACAACAGAGAGCTGAATTAAACACAAGAGGCTGAAACACAACAGAAGGCTGAATTAAACACAAGAGGCTGAAACACAACAGAGAGCTGAATTAAACACAAGAGGCTGAAACACAACAGAAGTCTGAATTAAACACAAGAGGCTGAAACACAACAGAGAGCTGAATTAAACACAAGAGGCTGAAACACAACAGAAGGCTGAATTAAACACAAGAGGCTGAAACACAACAGAGAGCTGAATTAAACACAAGAGGCTGAAACACAACAGAAGTCTGAATTAAACACAAGCAGGAAACACAGAGAGCTGAATTAAACACAAGAGGCTGAAACACAACAGAAGTCTGATTTAAACACAAGCAGGAAACACAGAGAGCTGAAATAAACACAAGAGACTGAAACACAACAGAAGTCTGAATTAAACACAAGCAGGAAACACAGAGAGCTGAATTAAACACAAGAGGCTGAAACACAACAGAAGGCTGAATTAAACACAAGCAGTCAAAACACAGAGACACCAGACAACTAGGGGACAGACTATGACATGCATAGGCTTTAATGTTTTTGTTGAGGGGGGTTCAATAATGATTAAAAACACCTGCTCTGCAGAATCTGCGGACGTGACCTCCACATACAGTTTGGACATCCTGTACTCGGGCTCCGGCGTCCTGAGGAGAAGCAACATGAATATTTATGGTTCCAGTAATGGAGCAATGTTGCACGGACTGCAGGTAAACCAAGACTCATCCGACTCTCACGGGTTCAGTGGAACACAAATGATCCCGTTTTGTGTGTCCCAGGTGGCGATTGAGGCCCAAGGTCTGGAGTCTCTGATCGCTGCGACGCCGGATGAAGGAGAAGAAGACCTGGAGTCTTTCGCCGGCATGTCGGCGCTGCTATTTGATGTGCAGCTGCGACCCGTCACCTTCTTCAAGGGTTACAGTGACCTGATGGCCAAAATGTTCTCAATGACGGGAGAACCCATGAACGTGGTGAAGGGACTGATCCTGCTCACTGACCACTCTGAGGTGGGCGTGCTGTCTCACACCACACAGAACGCTTTTATTCTTCTTATCAACCCCTTCATCTTCTAATGTTTTAAACATTTAACTTGTTTTGGTCCTAAATCCTAAACGAACGAGATCATGTTTGACACATCTTCTTGTTTGTGCCAAATTCAGTGTGACTATTTATTAATAATTTCCTTTTCATAAATCTCAATCTTGAGATATTTTGCTAACAGACAAAGCTGACTAAATGATGCAATCAGTGCTCTGAATATGTGTTATAGATCGGCCTCACAAAACATTAGGTTAATATCTGTAATACTGATGGAGCTGCAGGTAAATAAATTAAATGAAACTTTAGAGCTCCACTGACATGTTCTTTTAACTTTTCAAAAAATGGCACAACATATATAAATATTAAGATAGACCTCTGACCGTTTTTGCTAAAATAATGTTAAATGAATGAAAATTTCTCTCAAAATAGTTTAAAATTAGCGCCGTTTTCTTTAGACCGTAAATCCGGATCTTCCGGTCACGTGTCAGCATTCCTGTTTGTGACGTCACGTCCGATACTGAACTCTGCTCAAACGACAAAAATATAGACGCATCCGTCGAATTTAGCCATTTAAAACTACATTATAGCGAAGCCAAATCGCTATAATGTAGTTTTAAATGGCTAAATTCGACGGATGCGTCTATATTTTTGTCGTTTGAGCAGAGTTCAGTATCGGACGTGACGTCACAAACAGGAATGCTGACACGTGACCGGAAGATCCGGATTTACGGTCTAAAAAAACGGCGCTAATTTTAAACTATTTTGAGAGAAATTTTCATTCATTTAACATTATTTTAGCAAAAACGGTCAGAGGTCTATCTTAATATTTATATATGTTGTGCCATTTTTTGAAAAGTTAAAAGAACATGTCAGTGGAGCTTTAGTGTTTCTGAGAGTTGTATGACGGTGCAGCCTCAAGGGCTCAGAGTTTTGTAGAGTTTTGTGTAAAGTGTGTGTCTTGTTGGTCCTGCAGGTCGTGCAGCTTCAGTCTGGGCTGAAGGCCAGCGCAGAGTTTCAAGGGGGGCTGGCCATCGACATTTCAGGAGGGATGGAGATAAGCCTGTGGTACCAAGAGTCCAAGACCAGCGTCAACAACCGGTACCGTCCACACGGGTTTCTACACACACTATGCTGAGTGTGTGTGTTCATCTCATTCACCCCGAGTGTGTGTTCATCTCATTCACCCTGCATGCGTGTTCATCTCATTCACCCTGTGTGTGTTCATCTCATTCACCCTGTGTGTGTTCATCTCATTCACCCTGAGTGTGTGTTCATCTCATACACTCTGAGTGTGTGTTCATCTCATTCACCCTGAGTGTGTGTTCATCTCATTCACCCTGAGTGTGTGTTCATCTCATTCACCCTGAGTGTGTGTTCATCTCATTCACCCTGAGTGTGTGTTCATCTCATTCACCCTGAGTGTGTGTTCATCTCATTCACCCTGAGTGTGTGTTCATCTCATTCACCCTGAGTGTGTGTTCATCTCATTCACCCTGAGTGTATGTTCATCTCATTCACCCTGAGTGTGTGTTTATCTCATTCACTCTGAATGTGTGTTTATCTCATTCACCCTGAGTGTGTGATCATTGCATACATTCTTGAGTGTGTGTTCATCTCTTTCACTCTGAGTGTGTGTTCATCTCATTCACCCTGAGTGTGTGATCATTTCATACATTCTTGAGTGTGTGTTCATCTCTTTCACTCTGAGTGTGTGTTTATCTCATTCACTCTGAATGTGTGTTCATCTCATTCACCCTGAGTGTGTGTTTATCTCATTCACCCTGAGTGTGTGATCATTTCATACATTTTTGAGTGTGTGTTTATCAAAGTCAAAAAAAGTCAAAGTCAACTTTATTGTCAGATCTGCAATATGTACTGTACAGGACATACACAGGACCGAAATTGCGTTTCTCTCAGTCCCTCGGTGCAACAGTAAACATCTAAACATTGAAACACTGAAACATATAATAATAGACATAAGCATAAAATAGTAAAACTAACATTGTCCTGAGTTTTTTTTTTTTCATAGCGGTGCAAGAGCATGAAAATCCACACCAACTCTAAAACTAAAACATTAAACATTTAATGAACATAATACTGTCCTGAGTTTTTGCATACTAGCACAAAAAAAGAGTATAAAAAGTATAACTAAAATAAACTAAAGGTTTCTAGCATTGACATTTGCAAAGTGGCAAAGCAGCGTATGAGTCAATGTACACAGTATATGTATGAGGTAGTAGTTGATGTTGTTATAGAGGCAAAAAGTGGCATATGCAGTAAGGCACATTGGGCATCCCTAAATAAGACCGTTCAGAGCACACTGTATATGTACCAGCAGTGGTGTAGATATTAGAGTAGTGTAAATAAATGTAAACAGTAGTAATTACATGTAAGCAGTAGTAATAAAAGTAAACAGTATTAATAAATGTAAACAGAGAATGTAAACAGTATTATGATTATAGGCAGTGATGTAATATCTCTTTCACTCTGAGTGTGCGTTCATCTCATTCACCCTGAGTGTGTGTTTATCTCATTCACCCTGAGTGTGTGATCATTTCATACATTTTTGAGTGTGTGTTCATCTCTTTCACTCTGAATGTGTGTTCATCTCATTCACCCTGAGTGTGTGATCATTTCATACATTCTTGAGTGTATGTTCATCTCATTCACCCTGAGTGTGTGTTTATCTCATTCACTCTGAGTGTGTGATCATTTCATACATTCTTGAGTGTATGTTCATCTCATTCACCCTGAGTGTGTGATCATTTCATACATTCTTGAGTGTATGTTCATCTCATTCACCCTGAGTGTGTGTTTATCTCATTCACTCTGAGTGTGTGATCATTTCATACATTCTTGAGTGTATGTTCATCTCATTCACCCTGAGTGTGTGTTTATCTCATTCACCCTGAGTGTGTGATCATTTCATACATTTTTGAGTGTGTGTTTATCTCATTCACTCTGAGTGTGTGATCATTTCATACATTCTTGAGTGTGTTTTCATCTCTTTCCCTCTGAGTGTGTGATCATTTCATACATTCTTGAGTGTGTTTTCATCTCTTTCCCTCTGAGTGTGTGTTCATCTCATTCACCGTGAGTGTATGTTCATCTCATACACTCAGAGTGTGTGTTCATCTCATTTACCCTGTGTGTGTTCATCTCATTCACCCTGAGTGTGTGTTCATCTTATTCACCCTGAGTGTGTGTTCATCTCATTCACCCTGTGTGTGTTCATCTCATTCACCGTGAGTATGTGTTCATCTCATACACTCTGAGTGAATGTTCATCTCATTCACCTTGTGCGTGTTCATCTCATACACTAAGAGTGTGCGTTCATCTCATTCACCCTGAGTGTATGTTCATTTCATTCACCCTGAATGTGTGTTCATCTCATTCACCCTGAATTTGCGTTCATCTCGTACACTCAGAGTGTGTGTTCATCTCATTCACCCTGAGTGTGTGTTCATCTCATTCACCCTGTGTGTGTTCATCTCATTCATCGTGAGTGTGTGTTCATCTCATACACTCTGAGTGTGTGTTCATCTCATTCACACTGAATGTGTGTTCATCTCATTCATCGTGAGTGTGTGTTCATCTCATACACTCTGAGTGTGTGTTCATCTCATTCACACTGAATGTGTGTTCATCTCATTCACCCTGAGTGTGTGTTCATCTCATTCTCTCTGAGTGTGTGTTCATCTCATTCCCCCTTAGTGTGTGTTCATCTCATTCACCCAGAGTGTGTGTTCATCTCATTCACCCTGAGTGTGTGTTCATCTCATTCACCCTGAGTGTGTGTTCTTCTCATTCACCGAGTGTGTGTTCATCTCATGCACTCTAAGTGTGCATTCATCTCATTCACTCTGAGTGTGAGTTCATCTCATTCACTCTGAGTGTGAGTTCATCTCATTCACTCTGAGTGTGAGAGCACTCGGTGGTCAAAGGTCATGTTTGATTGAAGTACGGTTCTTGGAAAACCATCTCAGGGAAGGAAAACAAGATGATTTTAGAGCTTGTCGCTCGTTTGAATATTGATTTCTGTTTGGGTTAAATTGATCTGTTCTTTAGAACGAGCATAGTAGCTGTGTCCTGCCTCCTGTCTTCTGTGTCCTGTCCTGTCTCCTGGATGACATCATCCTTGTGGAGTCAGATAACTGGCCTAGTGATGAAACAAGGTTTTTCAGAGTAACGAACCTGAATTAAACCTTTAATTTTTGTCCTGCTCAGAAAATGGCTGCGTATCAAGTTACATTCGTCACGTGGAGTTCTTTACTTCAAACTACATTTAAGGATTTTAATAAATCGTTAACTAATAACTGTCAGGAGCAGGCTGGATGCTCTGCTGAGTTTCCTTCGGTTTCCTGACGGCAGCAGAGGCCTCCATCTTGGAATGGCTCCTCAGGGCTGTTTGTGCAGGCGAATGGCAGAGGCAGGTGAACGGATCAGCTGCACCTCTTCCTCTCTGATAATAGATTGGTGAGCTATCTATAGAGGCAAACCACATCGGCATCGTTGCCAGGGCAATGGTAAAGTTAAAGTTAAAGTTAGTCGGTCATCCAACAGACACTGCTGCAGATCCTCGCTTGTTGCACCAAACACAGCAAACAAAACACACTTTATTATTTTTATTTATTTATAATAATAATTGAAGTAAACATGAGGGAGACCACATATTGTGTCTTTACACACATACGGTGCCACCCAGATGTAAAGGATTTTAGCAGGGGTCAGTATTAAGCTGAACTCTTTATCCTTAATTAATTTACTTATTCAGATTGAATAGTAATTCCACAGATTCTTTTCTTTTTCAGTTTACCCAATATTTCTGTGATCTTTATGATGGATAAATAAATAAAGCCATAGAGTGACAATGGACAAGTTAACTTAGTTGGTATGCCAAAGACACTACCATTTATTTAGAATAAATCAACTAAATTAACACCATTACACTTGATTATAATAATAATAATAATAATGAATTCAATTTATAACGCACTTTTCATTAATGAAAATCTCAAAGTGCTACAAGGAGCAACAGAATTAAATGTCAATAAAACAAATAATAAAACAATTAAAATCAATAACAATATCAGCTAAGATCAAAAGTAGAATCATGAGGAGGTAGAGTATGCTTGGTCGAAAAGAAAGGTCTTCAAGTCGCTCTTAAAGTCAACCACAGACTGTGGGGCTCTTAGACAGTCAGGAAGAGAGTTCCACAGGCGGGGGGCAGCCACACTGAAAGCCCGGTCTCCCATGGTCCTTAATTTGGTTCTCGGAATGTGAAGGAGATTGCTGTTCTGTGACCGCAGCGAGCGGGTGGATGAGTATGGAATAAGAATATCCTTCAGATAATCTGGTGAAGTTCCGTGTAAGCATTGATGTGTAATGACGCCAACACTGCAGACAGAGTCCAGCCAAACGGGGTTTATTCAGAAACAGGGACGAGCTGCTATTACCGAGGCTACAGCTCACGCCTCAAAAGAAAACGCGGTACACACGCGAGCGAACACACTGCTAGCTGCCTGCTAACAACAACACACTCCCGGGCTCTTCTTCTTCGTCTCTCTTTTCCTCGTCCCTCCTCCCTGCTCCTACCCCTCTCCTGCCCCCACGACCAATCCAACACATGAGGGCGGGGGACAACAGAATCCCAACAGCTCAACAGAACACAGTACAACTGAACAAATACACAGAAATACTTGGACCCAAACACAGGGTCGTTACACTACCCCCCCACTACTGAGTCCCTCGCCCACGAGGGGACAAACAAAGTCATCAAACCGTCTTGGAGCCCTCCTCAGCCGCTGCGGGCGAGCTCCCAGCGGCGCTACAGGCTCTGGGGCCGGGGCATCATTCGATGTCGGTGATAAGGCTTCTGGGGAGGTTGGCGGACGCACCAGAGACCCTGACCATTGGCCTTCTGGGGACTGAGGTGCAGACCTGCCTTGATAGGGGGCCAACCTGTCCCTGTGCAGAGCTACTCTTCTCCTGTTTTGGGGCATCTGAACTCTGTAGACCACCTCCCCCAGGCGCTCCAACACTCTGCAGGGACCCACCCACTGACTGTCCAGCTTCGGGCACCGTCCCTTCTTCCTACGAGGGTTGTACACCCAGACCAGCTCCCCTGGAGTGAAGTGTCGGCCCTTAGCCCTTACATCATAGTTCCGTTTCTGGCGCATGCCTGCTTGCTCCTGTTGCCTCCGGGCAAACGCATGGGCCGTCTCTAACCTGTCCTGAAGTTTCCGGGCATACTCGGGACCCGCTGGAACATCAGGTGCATCCGGCGGGCGCCCGAAGGACAGTTCGGCTGGTGTGCGCAGCTCCCTCCCCAACATGAGGAGCGATGGGGTGCATGCCGTGGAGTCCTGTACAGCTGAGCGGCATGCCATTAGCACCAGTGGCAGGTGCTCGTCCCAGTCCCGCTGATGCTCTGCTGTGAGGATGGCCAGCTGCTGTCCCAGGGTGCGGTGGAGCCTTTCCACTAGGCCGTCGCTCTGGGGATGTAATGGTGTCGTTCTTGTTTTGTGGATGCCAAGGCGGCTGCACATGGTAGAAAACACCCGTGACTCAAAATTTCTCCCCTGGTCACTATGAATACTGTCTGGTACCCCAAACCTGCTAATCAGGCCCCCAACCAAAGCATCTGCCACAGTCTCTGCTTCCTGATCAGGGATGGCGTACGCCTCCGGCCATTTTGTAAAATAGTCTATAGCCGACAGGACATAACAGTTTCCCCTGTCTGAGCGTGGTAGGGGGCCCATGATGTCCACGGCCACTCGTTCCATCGGGGCTCCTACAACAAACTGTTGTAGGCGGGCGTGAGACTGACCCGTCGGCCCCTTCCGTGCCGTGCAGAGGTCACAGCAGCGGCAGAAATCCTCCACATCCCTCCTACACTGGCCCCAATAAAACCCCTGTCGGAGGCGACGGAGAGTTTTTGTGACACCAAAATGTCCAGACCCAGACGCTCCATGCACACCCTGCAGGACTACGTCTTTCAGGCCTTTTGGGACTACAATCTGCCACCGCTCCTCACCTGTGGAAGGGTTCTTCCATGACCTCTGCAGTACTCCATCTTCCAGTCGCAGAGCCTCAAACTTGGACCACAACCCTTTAGTTGCCAGCGAGAGTCCAGCAACCTCCTCCCACGGCGGCTTCAGTTGCCTCTCCACCCACTGCAACACAGGTTGGATGTCAGGGTCTTGTTCCTGATGGTGCCTCCAGCTGTCTGTGCCAACCACCTGCAGCTCTCTGCAGATCGCCAAGTCACTCTGACCTGATCCTCGATGGTTCCGATGCAGCTGTTCCTCCTCCAACCTCTCCCTCCGGTCACAGTAACTGCACCCCTCTGCAGCGCAAGGCCGGCGGGAGAGGGCATCGGCATTGGCGTGCTTGGCTCCGGCCCGATGAATGACAGAGAAGTTGTAGGATTGCAGCTCCTCCAGCCACCGGGCCACCTGACCCTCAGGTTCTTTAAAAGACATCAGCCACTGGAGGGCCGAGTGATCAGTCCTGATCGTGAATGACAAGCCACACAGGTAGTACTTAAAATGGCGTAGAGAAAGTACCACCGCCAGCAGCTCCCGCCTTGTCACACAGTAGCGCCTCTCAGCTTTGTTAAAGGCCCTGCTGAAATACCCCACCACTCTCTCCCCCTCCTTCCCCAGCTGGGACAGGACCCCCCCAACCCCCACGCCACTTGCATCCGTGTCGAGGATGAAGGGGAGGGAAGGGTCTGCAGGAGCGAGGACTGGGGACTCAGTCAGAGCTTGCCGCAGGCGGTCAAACGCTCCCTGGCACTGTTCAGTCCACACATAGTCTCTGTTCTTCTGGAGTAGTTGGAAAAGGGGGGCTGCTATACTTGCGAACCCCCGCACAAACCTCCTGTAATAAGAAGCCAGTCCCAGGAAGCTTTTAAGATCTCTCTGAGTCGTGGGGGTTGGCCACTCTGCCACCATCTTTACTTTGTCCTCCATTGTGCCGATCCCCTCTCTGCCGACTCGGTGGCCCAGAAACGACACCTCTTGTTGCATAAAGTGACACTTATCTGGGTGGAGTCTCAGGCCCGCAGCTCTAATTCTCTCCAGCACTCTACAGAGTGAGTCCAGAGCCATTGCAAAAGAGGCGCCATGGACCAGTATATCATCCAGATACACCAGACACTCCTGGCGAGGAATGTCAGCCAGCGTCTGGTCCATCAGCCTGGAAAAAGTGGCAGGTGCGTTGCACAGTCCAAACGGGAGCACCTTAAACTGCCAGAGTCCCCGCCCCGTACAAAAAGCAGTCTTAGGTCTGGCACTTGTTGCTAGGGGGACCTGGTAATAACCGCTCCGAAGGTCCAGAGACGAGAACCAGTTGGAGCCGGACACCAGGTCTAGTGACTCGTCGACCCTAGGCAGTGGATATGAGTCTTTCTCAGTCACCCCGTTCAGTGGTCTGTAATCAACACACAAACGCCACTCTCCATTCTTTTTGGGCACCATGACAACAGCAGACGCCCAGGGACTGTTTGAAGGCTCGATAACATCAGCCTGCAGCATGTCTGACACTGCCCTGTCACATGCTTCCTGACGGGCCAGGGGAAGCCGGCGGGGACGACATTTTATTGGGCGTGCACCTCCCGTCAGGATGTCATGTTCCACCAAACGAGTCCGCCCCACCTGGTCTTCATTTAGGGCAAAAATGTCCTTAAAGTCCATGAGCAGCTGCAACAGTTGTTCCTGCTGCCGAGTGTCTAAACCCCTACAGTTTTCCGCCCAGATCTTCCGCACCAAGGTCACCGCAGCGTCTTCAGTCTCCTGGGGCACCCACACTGGGTGCATAGGGCTCGCAGGTGCGGGAGCCATGGTGGCAGCAATCTGGCTGGGCTGAGGTGGGATGTGCTCGACAGCTGCAATCTGCGGTTCTGTGTAGCGGGCCACAGGACCCGTGGGGGTGTGATCAGGAGCTGCGGGCAACAGTGGAATGAGAGGCCCCTCCTTGAAGCTCCATGTCCCCACACCCAAATCCAACTGGCACCCCGCAGCCCTTAAAAAGTCCAGCCCCAATATGCACATGTCCTGCACCTCTGCTACCCACACAGGGTGGGTGATAGATCGGCCACCTACATTAAAAGTCATTGTCCCCCTCCCCTTCATAGGTGCCATGTCCCCAGTGACTGTGCGCAGCTGCACTGTGGTGGGTTGGATCAGAGTCCAGTCCGGTACCATCTCAGGCCTCACTAGTGTTACCGTGGAACCAGTGTCAATCAGGGCCGTGCATGGGAACCCTTCCACTGAGACGGGGACATAACAAAAGTCTCCAACACATGTGCGGCCGACCACCACAACCACGGTTGCTTGGTCGGGGGCGGGGTCAATTTCGGAGGGATTCTGGAGGATTTCTGCCGCTGCTGTGACCTCTGCACGGCACGGAAGGGGCCGACGGGTCACATCAATGCTTACACGTTCCACATTACACGTTACATTGTTCCACACTTAATCTATTGTATTGATGTTTGGGGGAAAGCGTGTAAAACAATCACAAAGCCTATTTTTGTATTACAGAAAAGAGCTGTAAGAATTATCACTAGAAAACATTACTGTCATCCATCCAGTACATTATTTTATCAACTGAAATTATTGAAGTTCCATGATTTGGTTGATTATAATATTTTATCAATTATGTATAGGGCTCAGAACAACAAATTACCTTTAAATATCCAAATGCACTTTGTTAAAAGACAAAGTTGTTATAATCTTAAGGGGACAGAGATGTTTGTAAAACCACAATTCAGAACAAGTTTGAAGGGACGTTCTACCTCAATCCAGGGAATTAGATTATGGAATGGCTTGGAGAATGTAGTTAAAAATGCCAAGTCACTGTTTACATTTAAGAAAATGATCAAAAGGAATTTGTTGAAAAAATATATATGAATTAGCATAATGTGTATTGTATTATTTATTAGTTATGTATTAGTATTAGAAAATTAGAAAGAGTTAGTCATTTTGTACTACTGGTGGAAGATTATTAATGTGTTTTGTATCAATTTTTAGTTATGTATTAGTATTAGAAAATTAGAAAGAGTTAGTCATTTTGTACTACTGGTGAAATATTATTAATGTGTTTTGTATCGATTATTAGTTATGTATTAGTATTAGAAAATTAGAAAGAGTTAGTCATTTTGTACTACTGGTGAAATATTATTATTGTTTAATCTGATTGTTTGAAAAAAGGGGCAGATATAATAAGATTTATTCTTCTTTCTGCTACCTTTCATTTTTTTACATTGTGTACGTATCATTAATGGGATTGTCTTGTATTGTGTTTCTTTTGTAAAAAAATGAACAAACTTAATAAACATAAACATAAACATAAACATAAACATGTGTAATGAGAGCAGTTTTGTACTGAATTCTGTAGGTGACAGGAAGCCAATGAAGTTTATGGAGAATGGGCGTAATATGTTCAAATTTACGAACTCTCAACAAGATCCTTGCTGCACTGTTTTGAATATATTGAAGTTTCTGAAGGTTTTTGCCAGGGATTCCAATAAACAGGGAGTTGCAGTAGTCGAGCCTGGAGGAGACAAAAGCATGGACGAGCTTCTCAGCATCGGAAAAAGTTAGGGATGGGCGAAGTCTGATTGACAGGATTTCACTTTCTTGCAATTAACACGTCAGCACACTTGAATGTAACACAACAGACTTCAATACTGGATGTTAAACATATTTAGTCTGAGGGCTCTTTAACTTAAATATAGTTTCCAGATAGATTGAGAGGGATAAGGGAATAGGAGGAAAGATAGAGAGATGGTTTACAGGAAATTGTCTTGAGCATGTTACCAAAAGTGACACTTCCCATCCGACTTCTGCTAAAATCCAGGTACGTTTGTAAACAGCTCTTTACCTTCGACGACGAGTCTGATAAAGAAATGACACCAGCCTTTCAGATGCACAGAGTCCTTCAGGCCCAGCACGTCCGAGCTGGTTCTAGTTTACGTTTTCAACGTCTCCTGGTTTCGCGTTGGTCATCAGAAAATGCGTCAGCTCCTGGCCTCTGACTTCAAGATAAACTTATTCCAGGAAGGAATAAACAAAGTTTTGAGCTTACGCTCGTTCGAAGTGGACTCATAACAAGCATGTTATCAGCCTTTAACTGAATGACTGTCCTTAGCGTTTGACTGAGTTCATCCAGCTCTTTGGGAAAAGTTCACATCTCTTGAAGCTCCCAGCAGACTCATCAGTTCCAGCAACAGCTTAGAACTTTAAGGAAGGATCTGAGATGAAGAGGAGTTGTCATTTTTCGATTGGTCCAACAGAACCAGTCGAGGAGTTCACTTGTTGTTATCAAGATTCAAGGTGAAATCAGAGCAGAGAGAAATTGTTTAGGAAAGACAGAGCGTGCTGGAGCCATTCTCGTAAAAACAACAGATTAACTGTCTTCTGCCTTTCTAAACAAAACGGCTGGGCCTCTGTGACCCGAGACTTCAACTTTAACACAGCAGGAGTGACACAGTAATACTCCATATTAAAAGAATAACAGCATATAACATATATCATGAAAATGACAAAAGTTATTCCTTTGATCACATCAGCCTAAAATCAAAGATAGAAATAGTCTCTTTTGGTGACTATGTTCTCAGATTACAACTAATGGAATAATTTGTAGTAAATGTCTTGCTTTACTGAGAGGTCAGTAAAGGTAATCTCTGGAACAGTTCAAAAATACACAGGTGTATCAAAGTGGACATGGTCATGCCCACTACATAATCATAATCATAATAATAATAATATTTTACATTGTAGGGATTCTGTGGGCAGATTGAAGAGGCTCCACATCAGTTCTGTGTTTAGAGTGTCAGCTTTTACTGAAATCCTTCCATTATTGTCTGGTCTGATGACGTCATTGCTGGAAATGGAAACATTCTCTGTGGAGAACAAGGCAGCGAAGCGAACGAGTCCCATTAAATGTATTTTCTGATGATTCACCTTTGGCATCAACACATTTCAAGATGGCTGCCACTTCAGGAAACACAAAGCTGACTGTAACTCAGCCACTTTCACAGATATTGAGCTAAAAGTTGGAGTGGTAGTAGCTAAGAGTAGTTGACAACTCACCTGACCAGGTGACGATAATGTCTATAACTCTCAAACATATTGTAAATGGAACAGGAAAAGTGAATGCTGTATTATAATGTATTAATCTTTTACTGGTAAATGTAAATATAGCATGCAGAAACAAAAGTAAAAAGCAACCTCTTGATAAACGTAACGTGTTGGTCCGGTGCAGCGAGTTGACCTTCTCCCACAATTCACGTTTTTATGTTTTATCATGAGATGCTGTTGATACACGGCACAACCTGAGTCACAATTTAAAAATATATATTTTCACTCTTTCTGTTTGAGAGTAAGGAGTGGTGGCACAGATTTTAGAGAAGGTGGGCCTGTGATTGTAAGGTTGCCGGTTCAGCTCCCTGTAACAACAACATCAAAATGTGGATGGAATAGGTGAAGCACCCACACCTTCCTTCACCCTCATTTGCCCCACTCTGGGTCCTTGAGCAAGGCCCTTAACCCCCAACATCTGCTCCCCTGTGTGCCCTAGACAGCAGCTCTCTGCTCCACACAGAAGGCTGTGGTAGCTCAGTGGTCTGTGGTTGTGTCAGGAAGGACATCCGGTGCAAAATAATTTTCAAGACTTGGTGTGACTTCGTTCACTGTGGCGACCCCTGAAGAAGAGAGCAGCCGAAAGAAAAATAAACTTTATTTTTGAGAGTAATAATAATAATTACCAGCTGAACAAACTTCTTTATATATATTTTTATGCACACATTTCTATTGTCTCTTTTTTTTTTAAGTAGGGGGAAATGGAACTAAAACACCTATTATTTATTTAGTTATTGGTGGTAGTTCTAATGATTGTGGCTGAAACGTGATTGATTTTCTTTAAATTGTGTATTTGACATGTGGGGACTATTCATCCCTTCAGATCCTCTGCACGGATGGTTTGTCATTTCCAGCTCTGCTGCAGACTCTGAGCCACGTTGCGTTTTTGCTGTCTCTCCAGGGGGGCCTTGGTGGTCTCTGGGAACGTGACGGTGGACATGGACTTCCTGCGGGCCGGCGTGGAGGTCAGCTTTGAGACGGAGGCGTCGCTGGACTTCATCACCACCGTGCAGTTCTCTGAATACCCCTTCCTGGTGTGCATGCAGATGGACAAGGCTACCTTCCCTGTCAGGTAACGATCAAAGCACCAAATAAAATCTCCTTACTGAACCGATCACTGCAACACTCCGCTTTCTGTTTGTTTTAGTGAATCTGTGTCCAGGTACGAGAGCGTGTCTTCAGGGAGGAGCATCACGTCCCACAGGAGCAGGAAGCAGCTCCTCCCCGGCTCGGAGTTCCCTCTCCATCAGGAGAACTCCAACATGTGCAAAAAGGTGTTCAACTCTAGCTAGTAGACAGGACTCTGAACCGTCGCCATCTTTCAGGGACAGATGAAACCCTTTATTCCTCAGGGAGTGACAGGTCACGCCGAACAAACGTGGACAATGTCTTTTCCTAAAGCAGCGTTTTATTTAAGTGATTTTAATTCAATGTTTTGTTTCAAATTGGCAATTCTTGACTTGTGTTTTGAAGGATTTCTTCAAAAACTGTATTTATGATGAGCACAAAGTGTAATGTATATTTTGGTATGTAATACTCATCATAAGTTCAATTAGTGACTTATCATCACGGTTGAAGAGGATCTTGTAAATATTACCCTGGAGTGAGAGCAGGACCGGCCCCGATCCAACAAAACTCTGTTTTTTATTTAAATGGTTGTTAGAGGAAGAGCAGTTCATCATTTTATCTCCAACATGTCAAATAAATTGGATTTTAGGATCATGAATTTCTTTGTATGATCTTGTTTTATCATCCTAAAAAGACTAAACACGTCAGGGACGTGCAGAGCCCACTAAATGGGTAGGTGCTCAAAAAAAAAAGGGGGCACATCTAACCGCATTTTAGGACAGAATATTAACAAAGTCACAAAGCTTTCAGAGTTTAATAAACAATGATAATTTACAAAATTGAAAAACAAGGGCACAGTGCAACTTTTTAGTGTACTGTAATCTATAAAATTATGAAAATGGGACCTCTTATATGGAGTTCAATTTGTTTCACAATTATTCTATAAAAAAAACTAACCTCAATTACATAAAATAAAAAAGTGATCAAGACATTTTGAATTGTAATTTTTTTTAAACAAATAAAAGTTTTGCTTAAAAACTTTTTTTAAATTAAAATCACAAATTTTTGTCTCATGAAGTGAAAAAATTATTTGCGCATGTCAGAAATCTTTGCTTGCTATTCTAAGTTTTTGTTTGTCATTCAAAGTTTTGCTTGCGATTCTCACATGACGTCGTGGGCAGAGCCTAAAATAGCAAAAAAAAGATTTCTGATGTGTGCAAATAAAAGTTTATGTTTTGCAAATAACTTTTTAAGTTCACGAGAGAAAAATTAGTTATTTAATTTTAAAAAAAATTGTTACAATTCCAAAAGTTTTGATTACAATTTTATTTTACTTAACTGAGGTTAGTTTTTTTTTTCATTGAATAATTGTGAAACAAATTTAACTCCATACTCTGCGAACGAGACCCTAAACTTAAAGTCTGGATCGAGTTTTTTCTCCTATACGCTTTTATTGGACAGGAGCAACTTGATTGGTTATTACATTATTACGGTAGTTCAGGGTGAGTTATTTTTAATTCTAAATGAATATTCTTGTTGGACTTTTATTTAAGTGCTATTCTCCTTCAAGATACATTTCCTAATGCTAGAATAAATGCAATGTACATTATGCAACAAAGGAAGTTAGAAGATCGGACATATATCCATTATGGAGAGATGATAGGTTTTGGACAGGCGATGTGCTCCCTATTGTATAAGCCAGGGGTGTCAAAGTCAAATACATGGAGGGCCAAAAAAACAAATTTGCTACAAGCCAAGGGACAGACTGGTTCAATGTTTATTATAAGGGGGTGATATGAGATTTTTTTTTCTTCTTTCTGCACTCTTTTCATTCAATATTTTCTTTTTGATTTATTTGTTTTATTTTATCTCTTTTAAATGAATGAATCTTCTTCTTCTTCTTTCGGCTTTTCCCTTTTCAGGGGTCGCCACAGCGAGTCATCCTCCTCCACCTCACTCTGTCCTCTGCATCCTCTGTCCTCACTCCAACTACCTTCATGTCCTCTCTAACTGCATCCATATATCTCCTCTTTGTCTTTTTCCTGGCAGCTGCATTTCTAACATCCTTCTACCAATATACCCACTGTCCCTCCTCTGGACATGTCCAAACCATCTCAGTGTGTCCTAACTTTATCTCCCAGTTGTTCAACATGTGCTGTACCTCTGATGATCTCATTCCTGATCTTATCCATCCTTGTCACTCCTAAGGAGAACCTCAGCATCTTCATTTCTGCCACTTCCAGTTCTTTCTCCTGTCTTTTTGTCAATGCCTCTGTCTCCAGACCATACAACATAGCTGGTCTCACCACTGTCTTGTAAACTTTTCCTTTGACCTTTGCTGACACCTTTTTGTCACAAATCACTCCTGAAACTTTTCTCCATCCACTCCATCCTGCCTGGACTCTCTTCTTCACCTCTTTACCACATTCCCCATTTTCCTGGACAGTGGACCCCAAGTACTTGAAGTCCTGCACCTTTGTGACCTCTGCTCCTTGTAGCCTCACTGTTCCACTGGCCTCCCTCTCATTCACACACATGTACTCTGTCTTACTACTTCTTTTAAATGAATGAATAAATGGATTAAATAAAATATTAAATAGCTTTACATCTGCTAAGTTCTTGGCATAAACCAACACAGACAGACATGTTCCTGATTTTAGTATTTTACATTGTTTTATAATATAGCTGTTTATGTTTTTTTAACACAGTTTTCTTGTGATTTTTAATTAAAATGCTTTTTTTTATGATTGTTTGCTGCAAGTATCAAGCTGCGAAATCCTTCATTATCTACAGCTGATAGCCGTTGGTCATCAATTATGATGAAGTTTAACAACTTATCGGTGAACTGCTCCGTGGCTTCAGCGGTGTGTTTTTATTGTTCAATCCGGGGCGGGCGTTCTGATTATGGTCAGCCGCTCTCTGCCTGTCCCTCCTATGAGACGGTCAGACAGCGGGTCGGACTGGACGCAGCTGGCCGCGGTCGGTCTCCCTGTTTCGGTTTAGCGAGAGTGGTGTCCCGCTGAAGCCCCGGAGCACAAATGTCCAACGTAAAACTAACTTGACCGCGGTTTAATGTGGCGCTATGGCTCTACAGACATTGCACGTTGCTGTCTTGTGGTGTTTAGTGTAAAATACTTCCACACAGCGGACATGTTACGATGAAAAGTTGGCTAGCTGTTAGCTAAAGTGCTACTCACTCAATCCACACGCTGTAGCTGGCTGTAAACTGAAAGGGATTTCCTGAATGTGAGGCAGGTCTTGATGTCTATGCGCAGCATTATTACTCTGGGTTCATGAGACACGACTCCGGATCAGATTGGCCCCACCCCTACTACTACTGTTGCATTGTGGGGAATGTAGTGTTGGTACGTGACCGGAGGGCTTATTATGTTGTTTTTCTGGCAAAATACAAAAATAATAATAATAAAATAAAATAAATAATTTTAGTACATGTTATTATGTGTCAGAGGAGGGCTTAGAATAGGAAATAATTTTTTTTTTTTTTTACCAAAAGGGCACTTGGGGGCAAGGAGAAAAAGGGGCAGGTGCTCAAGCCCCCATAGCCCCCCCCCTCTGCACGTCCCTGCTAACCTACATGTTGTTAAAGATCTAAACAGAAGTGGGTCAAAGAACATGTTGGTTTTTGTCCAGGTTTGCCGCCGCCCTCCAGGAAGCAGCTCAGGTGGATAAGCTCATTGAGGAGGAGACGGGTGGAGAGGAGGTGCTGGAGGACCGGCTGCCTTTACTAGGAGTCCCGCTGTCGGTCAAAGAGTCCTTTTCCCTCCAGGGTAACTTCCTGAAACCAGATCTTCTCCTACAACGTTTGAGTTGACATGTGATCTGTGTATAAACGTCCACGCCCTGCTACCACCTGCGTTATTTTCCTGACACACACCCGTTGTGAAACTGAGAGTCACATGGTTGAAATTCCTCCTAGCACTCCACCTGTTCTCGTCTTGCAGGCATGCCCTTCACCGCAGGCCTGGTGTCCAGGCGGGGAGTGGTGGCCTCCGTGGACGCTCCGCCCGTGGCCCTGCTGAAAAGAGCGGGGGCCATCCCTCTGGGCGTCACCAACACCAGCGAGCTGTGCATGTGGTGGGAATCGAACAACCGCGTGTACGGCATCACCCGCAACCCGTACGACCTGGAGAGGATACCAGGAGGAAGCTCAGGTCAGAGGTGCTGCTGGATGGAACGAGAAACCATTACGCTTTCGTGACAGCTTTGAAGAGATAGCTGAAATATTTTGACTTTGGGATTACTGTATAAGTAAAAAGTATCTTACCTGCCACACATAGTTTTTGAACATCATCATTTTGGGAAAAAACAAGTTTAATTCTGATTGGATTGATCAGCTAACCACTAATTTGAGTGGATCGCTTCCATCTTGAAACGACTTCAGTCCCTAAAGTTCATAGCAGTTCATACAAATGATGTTTTATAAACTTTCACAAAACCATCAGTTTTAATATTTCTGTTCCAAGTTACACGCAAACAACAACACAGAATCCTGTAAATAACCATGTAACGTGCACTTGAAGGAAGTGTTTAGAAAACAACGTTCACATAAGCAGCTCTCTGAGATTGTTTTAAGAGGACTCGGTGTGGGCCCCACTCAGACGAGCCGTTAGCTCGTCCGTCTGATCAAAAAGGAACGGTGTCTCCAAACGGTATCGTACAAAATGTTATCTACAACAAGTAAGATGTTAACGGTTCATACTCGTTTCACAGAACCTCAGTTTGAACTAGAGAAATTGAATTACCTGTGAGAATGCAGTGTGTGTGCTTATTGCAGAAGAACTTGCTGAAAAACAGCTGAAATTAACAACAACAAAAAAAATATGCTGGTGAAGATTCTCAGTCGTCCAGGACATGATGAAATCAAAAAAAGCGTTCAATACAGGATCAACTGGACTTTATTTGTTGCAGAAAACGTTTCGACTTCTGTCCAGAAGTCTTTTTCAATTCTGAATGGAAGCTGTGAGAACGAGAAGTTTTATACAGGCTTACAAGTCACGCACCAACATATGAAATTGGAAACTGAGATAACACCACAAATTAACTAACATGCCCATTCTATTTAAATTGACAAAACGACACATCCCAGCTTAACCAAGGGGGGTTTGTAACACATACATGTAAATTGAAAGATCAATTGAAAGAACCTCCCACTGTTTAAGGTGTGATCTTTCAATTTACATGTATGTGTTACAAACCCCCCTTGGTTAAGCTGGGATGTGTCGTTTTGTCAATTTAAATAGAATGGGCATGTTAGTTAATTTGTGGTGTTATCTCAGTTTCCAATTTCATATGTTGGTGCGTGACTTGTAAGCCTGTATAAAACTTCTCGTTCTCACAGCTTCCATTCAGAATTGAAAAAGACTTCTGGACAGAAGTCGAAACGTTTTCTGCAACAAATAAAGTCCAGTTGATCCTGTATTGAACGCTTTTTTTGATAACAACAAAAAAACATGCTGAAATGGAAGAGCAAGCCAAAATTAGCAGAAGAAAGCAGAAATAACACATATTTGCTGAATTAGGTTTAAATAAGCAGAAATTAGCACAAAAATTAGGAAATTAGCTAAACAAATTGCTGAAAAGTAGCTGAAAAGGCAGAAGGAAGCTTAAACTACTAGAAGGAAGTGGAAAGAGCTGAAATGAACTAAAAAATGTAGAATTAGCTGAAAAGGCAACATTTAGCATGAAACGGCTAAATAGTAGCTGAAGCTAGCTGAAAGGAGCATAACTAGCTAAAATTAGCATAAAGAAGTTAAGTAGGCTGAAAGTAGCAGAAATCACCACCAAAAACTTGAATTAATCTGGAAGCAGCTGAAATTAGCTAAACAATGCTAAAATATTAGGTAAAAAGGTAGAACAAGCTTAAATTAGCAGAAGAAAGCCGAAAGAACATGTTTGCCCAATTAGGATGAAAGAAGCAGATATGAGCACAAAAATGTGGAAATTATCTTTAAAAAAAGGCTGAAATTAGCACACACAAAAAAGATAAACCAAGCTGAAATAAGAAAGCAGAACGAAGCCAGAAGGAAGTACTGTAGCGAGAGCACATTTTTGCTGAATTAGGCTGAAAAACATTGAAATGAGTGCGAAAACATGTAGAAATAGCTGAATAAGCCAAAATTAGCATAAAACAGCTAAATAATAGCTGAAATAGCAACAAAAAAAGCTGAAACTTGCAGAAATCAGCTGAAAGGAATAAGAAAAAGCACAAAAATATTCTAGTTAGCGGAAATAATCTGAAAGGAGCACAAAACAGCTGAATAAACAGCTGAAAGTAGCTGAAAAATGTAAAGATTTGCACAAAGAAGCTGAAGCAGAACAAACTGTGGAAGGAGCAGTAAGAGGTTATAAACACATCTAAAGATGTGAAGGATGTAAAATGAGCTTGGTTCATTTTCTATGAGGAAAAAGTGGCAGAAAAGGCTAAATATTTCAAAAAGCTAAAGTTGCACCAATATCAAAAGTCATAGCAGGATTGTCCTGAAAGAGCTGAACGTTTTGATTTATGATTTGTTGAAATACACAAAAAATGTGGAACGAGAAAGATGCTGAAAAATGTATGGAAGAAAGTAGAAGTGGCAATAGGATCAGCATGTGACTGAAACAGTCCTGGCTGCTGCTGGTTCACGTCTTCTTCTGTCTTCTGTCTTCTGTCCTCAGGGGGGGAGGGCAGCATATTGGCAGCAGCAGGAGCGGTCATCGGCGTGGGCTCGGACATCGGAGGCAGCATCCGCATGCCGTGTTTTTTCAACGGGATATTTGGCCATAAAACCACTCCAGGTTAGAGAAGCTGCAGGGGACGTCCCGACATGAGCTAACGTCCACTCGTCTTGTGGAAACGTCTGTGAAGCAGTTGAACCTGTAGACTATCAGCTCCGTGTGTGGAGGCTGACCCACCTGGGTTTGTTCGCATCCTGCCACACCTTCAGCCGGCTGTGGAGTCGTTTTCAGTTTCTGGCTGGAGAAGTGGTTGCTGCTGGTCAGTGAAGGTTAGGTCCTCGTGGGCTGGCTACCCAATGTGTCTGGAGGTCTGGTTCTGGTCCAGTTCGGTGGGTTCAATGCGCCTCTCTGAATCCGCTGGGCGCCGAAGTCACTGTAATAAACGCCAAACTTTTTCCATCAGATCAAAATTTCCCTCTAGTGTTTCAGCAGAAGGAAACGGGGCTTCTGAGCGGGGCCTTGTTGACTTCTGGGAAATGTAGTCGTTATGAGCAGGGATAGTGCAGGCTTATTGCGAGAAAACTACAAAATGGCAGCGCCTGTCCGAGATATTTTCTTTTTTATTTAACTTTTTACTGTACAGTATCCAGTACTGTCCCAATTACGTGAGTAATATTAGTAATGTGAATAATATTACAAGAATGAATAATGTTTTAATTTTTATCCATCCATCTATCTTTACCCACTTCTTCGTCGCAGGGTTCACTGGTGCCCATGTCTGGCCATCACTGTGCGAGAGGCGGGGCACACCCTGGACAGGTTTAAAATCCATCACCGGGCATTAAAATTTTTTAATTAAATTTATTTATTTATTTTTCTTGTGTTCGATCTTACTTTGAAAAACCGCGATAGAGCGAGTCCGCGAAAGTCAAACTGCGAAGTAGCGAGGGACTACCGTATTTTCCGGCCTATAAGTTACAGTTTTTTAAAACTAATTTTCATGTCCTGCGACTTTTACGGCGAAGCGACATATTTAGGGATTTCCCCCCATATTTTTAGACCAATTTTTGGCTGAGATGTGACAGTTTCCATTCATTCTGACGAAAAAAATGGAGCAGTACCACTTTCGGCCGCTAGGGTCCACCGACCGTTCCCAGCTCATGTGTCTGACGGCAGCCTCCTCTGGTCGTACTCACTCTGTCGCAGCCCGGCCTCGTGCTCTCTGGAGGTCTGAACTACTGTTACCTCAGTGTTTCACTGTTAGCAAAATAGCTCAAGAATCACAGGACAGATTTTGATGAAACTTACAGAAAGTACTCACTGGATGGATATTTACAAACTGTTAGCTGTAGAATAGAATATATCTTTATTGACATTGTCATTGCACCGGGGCACAAAACAACATAATTGATTACGCACATCCGTCTTAAGATGGGATGAGTGCACGAAGCCGCAGTAATTAAACCGCGCCGCCACAATCTTAGATATGGAAAAAAGGGGGAGATACATGAGGATAAGTTGTGGTATTACAAAAAAGATCTTTCACATCTTGCCTGTTGAGACACCATATGAGAAATCAAAAAACTACCAGAAAGCACATTTAGGACAAATCACATGCATTTTGAAGTTGAGGCAGTGAGATTTCTGTCCATGAGCCATTTTCAGATAGCAAACAGTTCTGCAGATGTAACCAGCCGGCCTCCGATAACGCTCACAGAAAAGTTCTCCGGGGGGGAGGGGTGGGTAGCGATAGTTAGTTAGCAGGTGGTGTCCCCAGTAAACACGTCTCAGGAGAAATTTGATATCCAGCCTCTCCAAGGCTGTTTTGGGAAGTCAGATAGAGATAACATAAATATTTTTCACTTCAGGCACACAGTGTAATTTCTGTAGCCTTGAGTCCTGCTGGGCGACTCTGATCCAAATATGATCCAATTTGGGAACTTTTCACTGACCCAAGTTGTGACCCCTCAGATGTTGACCAGTACAGCGTCCAGAGTCCCAAGCCGTGCGGGTGGTCTGCGATCCTCAGAGATCGTGCCCACCTTCTGGATTAGCTCGTAAAACAGCTGATTTATGGAGGTCATGGCGCAGATCAGACTTACACTTTGACTCGGGTGCTCCGACATGGCAATAAGTCCTGCTAAGTCTCCCTCATTTTCCGATAGGCCAGTGCTCCACAAACGCCAAAAAGCAAAGCGCCTGCCATCATTAATCCAATTATATCCAAATCCTCCACGTCTTCCACAGAGCACTGAGAGACGCGTCACCTTCCATCCGCCCCAGGAATCCATGACGTATCCTCCCGGTCAGTCTGCGGGGGACAGACCGGCTCCCTCGTGCCTTGCCTTTTTGTAGAAAAAAAAATCTTGTCAATAGAATTGATTGCCCATGAAACCCAATCCATCTCAATTTTTGACCATGAAACCCAATCCATCTCAATTTTTGCCCATGAAACCCAATCCATCTCAATTTGCGTTCGATGTGCTTTCCTGAGGAGCTGCAGACAAGACAAGAAGCTGCGCAGGGTGGGGGAAGGTCGGATAGGGAAGGAGCGAAAAGAAAAAGCTGCTGCCTCGTCCAATGCCGGAAGGTTTAACTGTAGATGTTTGAGCTGTAGATGTTTGAGCTAAAATTCGATTTATTTATAATTTATTTTCGCAGTTTGCGCACACTTTTGGAAGACCATCAAAGCGAAACAATTTAAATCCAGCTGATTTGAACATTACGTTAATTTTTAAAGGAAAAGTTCAGCTCAGAAACACTTTTACTATAATGTCAGCTAACATATATATATTTTTAAAGCTCCACTGACATCATCTTTTAACTTTCCATAAAATGGCACAACATATATATATATATATATATATATATATATATATATATTAAGATTGACCTCTGATCGTTTTTGCTAAAACAATGTTAAATTAATTAAAATTCCTCTCAAAAATAGTGTAAAATTAGCGCCTTTTTTTTACATGATAAATACTATTTTCCCGTCGCGCGATTATGACGTCAGACACAGACGAAGATGCAAACGCATCCGTCCGATTTAGCCATTTATAACTTTATGTTTCAGAGAAGCCAAAGTTATTTCGAGTAAACAGCAGGTTATAATTTTTTTTCAGTTCTTGGCATAAACCAACACAGACATGTTCCCGTTTTTAGTGTTTTACATGCTTTATATTAGTAGCTGTATTATGATGCGAAGCCACGGAGCTCCCAGGCGGGAGCTGAAACAGCTGCCGTAATCAGTGCGCACAACCCGGCATGAAAAAGAAAAACACACCGCTGGCTGAAGCCCTGAGCTCGATGGAATGTCCGGCGTAAAACTAACTTGACCGCGGTTTAATGTGACGCAGATGTGTTTATATAGCTCTGCTCTGCAAACATTGAACGTTGTTGTCTTGCGGTGTTGAGTGTAAAATATTTCCGTGACACAACGCACATGTTACGATGAAAAGTCGGCTAGCTGCTAGCATGCACTCACCAGTGTTGTCCGATCTTGCGACAGGAACAAGCGTCCAGCTCCATGTAAACAATCCATCTTGCGACAGAAACAAGCGTCCAGCTCCATGTAAACAATCCATAAACAAACGACCCGCTCTTTCAAAACGATGCCAAAACAAACCCAACAGAGTACTCAGTCAGCCCCTCACGCTTGTAGCTGCCTGCAAACTATGAACTGGATTTCCTGAATGTGAGGCGGGTCTTGTTACTCTGGGTTCATGAGACACGCCTCCGTTCAGGAAATCCATCCCATAGTTTGAAGCCAACGTGCATCATGGGTTGGATCGATACGTAAACAAGGCTGGTATCGGCATAGACGTTCTATATATGATATCTATGGGTATCGGTATGTGCCATGAGCATTGGTTCCGCTTCTGCTCGGAGGGCGGGCCACAGGGCGGGCCAGGGTCCATCATACACGGGCACGGGCCCGTGCGGGCCCGTGTGTAGAACCGC